>QMIH01000030.1:226216-288870 GCA_003987875.1 Clarias batrachus
TATATATATATTTTTTTTTTTCTGTTCATTACAAAATCCAAAATGAAAATGAATAGTCCAGGGTGTTTCATCTTTTGTAAAAACAAACAAACAAACAAACAAATAAATAAATAAATAAAACTTGTAGTGCTTCTGTTACAAATGCTTTGAATTCTTACCTTGTCAAAATGTCAAGTACTTTCTTTCTTTTTTTTTTAATGGTATTGTTTCATTCATATAGCCTTTTTTTGCCATATAATAAAAAAGGAGAATGCGATGTCAGTGAAGAAAACCCATCCTTCACATCCATTCCTTACATCCAACAAGTACAACATTTTAAGTGCTATTTCAGGGATGCTATTCAGGACTGGATTTGCTCCAACAACACAAAAGCGTTTTACGTTCTACAGATAGCTTCTGGATTATTCATGATGCGAACAGCCCTCTGGCAAACCACTCTCATCCCACAATGCAGTGTGTAGGCAATGTTCAGTGGACCTATTCTAATGGCACAGCAGTTTTGATCAGATATAAAGGCTTTGACGTGCATGAGCCAACTCGATTCAATGGAAAAGCCAGCGACACGTCTGTTTTTATCTTTGTTTTATTTTATTTCTATTTTTCCCCAATAGATCTTTTCACAGTAGACGTGCCAGTGTAGAGCCTCAGGCTTCACAAGATCATGATCATGAGATTTCAAGGACAGTAGACTTCCAACTTAAGCCATGTCTGTCAGAATTATGAAAGATCATACTGACTGATGTCTCATTAGTACAGTTGGATAATACAGAGTTTATTGTTCTTGTTATGACAACAAATATAATCTTGAGCATTTTAGAACGGTATTTTACAAACACATACTGTATATAACTTCAATGGCAGTTCTGTGTGCTGTATTTTTCTATTACCCTCTGTGTGGAGAGGGGGGGTTAATGGGTGTAAACATTTGTTCATTAGCTAATATTATTTGAACTATCTGTCTAGCTGCTACTCTGCATTAAGGTCCTATGTGATGAAATCAGACTTCCGTTTACAAAATTTTTAACAGAATATAAACAACCTATAATATAATATAATATAATATAATATAATATAATATAATATAATATAATATAATATAATATAATATAATATAATATACAGCGCCATCTGTTGAATTTTGGAATGGACTTAAATAATTATGTGTTACCATGAAGTGCGTGGAATGAAGGTGTGAGATTGTGTTTATTATGTAGATTTCAATTGAGATTGCGTTTATTAAGTATTGACAATTTGCAGACTCATGAGTGTACATTAAAAAATGTACAGCGCCATCTGTTGAATTTTGAGATGAACAAATCAAGGTCTTTTTTATGATATAAGACCATTTCCCATTTAAATTTAAAGGAGCATATCTTCTCTTGCCGCTGGCCGATTGCGATGAAACAAAGCCTACAAGTTATCTCAATCTCGGCCAAATACACCTGTGAAAACCCCATTAAAATTTGTTCAGTAGTTCTTACGTGATGCGTGCACGAACAAACAGACAAACAGACAAAAATCCCAAAAACCATCTTCATGTGTCCTATTACTCATCTTCCCCCAAATTATTTTTCCGTGAATATAAAACATTTTTATTATATGTATTTATATACACACATTACCATTTGCACTTCTATTAGATGCTGTTAGTTGCTGAGTACCTGTACTGCAAGTTGTATATCTATCTATCTATCTATCTATCTATCTATCTATCTATCTATCTATCTATCTATCTATCTATCTATCTAAATTAAAAAAAAAACAGAAACAAGGTTGATTAGCATGTTATGATGTTTGACAAGTTTTCATTTTATTTTTGTTAATTTACTTTTAGTTACAGGCTGAGTACAAATTAGTGTGAATGTATGGCATTACACCTTAAATGAACACTAACTAATAAATGTGTAACACTGTACCTTTATCTACATTACTTACATCTTGTTAATGCTAAGTTCAACATGTGTTTATGTTAATTAGTGCAATAAATGCTGTTTTTTTTCAAGTTGATAGAACTTTAATGTAAATCGTTACCCTCCATTTATGCACCATCAGCCATTTCCTCCTCTTTAATCAACGTTACTGCTTTCTGCTCATTAGCATATCCAGCAGCCCTCTGCTGCTGCCAATTCTACTGCATTCGTCTCAGTACCATAATCACAGCTGTCTGCTTTATGATGGTTTGTCTGAACGCCTGAACAAATCGCTTTCAGGTCTCCAGGTGAAATGACTGGATTTGCTTCGGAGCCTGGCTTCAGCAGATGTCAGAGACACCGGGCAGCCAGTTGGGACACTGTCTTCATAGTCTGTCTGACATTCAGATCTGTGTAGATACTGGGAACTAGAAAATGTGAAAATGATGCTGCATGATCGCAATCGGATAATTACACCACTGCAGGACCGCTACGTTAAGGCAGAGTGGAAATACTTGAGCATGTAATTAACGTCTGCCTATCAATCCGCTCACTTGTGGGTTTCTGTGGAATCTGTTTCGAATGAGAAAGAAAAGGTCTGTTGGGAAATCAGAGGTGAATTTTTTTTCTCATTTCCTTCCATGATGCACCTGTTCCCCTTTCACATCATGCCAGAGGTATCTTTTTAGTTGAAACTACAGTTGATAATAAAGTGTTTCCAGCGAGTTAATTATACAACAGCTGCTGGGGTCGCCGTGCATGTTTGTGTGCGTGTGTGCGTGTGTGTGTGTGTGTGTGTGTGTGTGTGTGTGTGTGTGTGTGTGTGTGTGTGTGTCCACGATCTGAGAGATACAAACCCTACCATAAGACCACCTGTGTGCCAGATAAATCAGAGTAGATGAATGAGCCCTCCGTTCACAGCTACACTTGCAGCCTCATAGTGTCTTAAAGTAAAGAGCCAAAAGCAGACAAGGTCACTGAGCTACTTTTACTCTTCTACAGTTCCGCTTGCAACAAAAAAGGCATAATAAGATTTTGGAAAAAAGATAGAAGCCATGCAATAGTACTACAGTATATTAATACTCTACATTAACAAACCATACTCTTTAACTTGTATTGTTTATTGCAAACAGTTTACTTACATCTACTGTTCATCATTTCATATTGTTTCATATTTCATCTCATACTTCAGTACTTGGTGTCCTCATTTATAGCACCTGAAGTGTCTTAACAGTTTTCTGACATGTTACACAGAGAATTAGGATGCTTCAGTGTGAACAGCACCGTGACATAAAGTGGCATCTCTTTCACCAGGTGTAAGGGAAGCTATTAGACCGTGATACAGGAGTCATCACCTTAGATTACGTGGTTTTGACCTGTCAAGCCAATTCGTGCCAGGACAAAATCTCTTTAAATAAGCAGTTCCTAGTAGTGAATGCAATCCAAAAAACAGATATGCAATCTTGCTATATACTGTATACTAACTGTGATTTAACATTATTACAGTAGATTAGACAGATGCATTAGAGTGATGCATTTTCACCCTTGATGCCACACTATCACTATGAAAAAGATCAACTTGAAGTGGTTTCGCACTGGTATGTCACCTCGCCACTTCTGACTTAGATAAAAACAAATGTGTTTTAAATAAATGCTACCATTCCGTTTTGTCACTGTCTTCTCCAACCACAAGAGTGAGGGTACACTATAAAACGCTTACTGTAAATTTTACTTTTGGGTAAAGAACTGTAAATTGGAACAACAAACTGTAAAACATTTACATACTGTAATATAAAGCATTACATACACTCCAAATTTATTTTTAGGCCTCGTCTAGCTCTTATATACTGATATTATGTTTATTTTACTAAAATAAATTACATTTGTAATGTACTTAACTCTATTTAATTACTTTAACCATTATTTACTATTATTTGTTTTTTAATTTAAATTTAAATGTTGATTCATGAGTATATTTTTTATACAGATAGTCCCCTACTTACTAATGAGTTCCATTCCGGAAGCACATTCATAAGTCGAATTTGTTTTCAAGTCTGACAAAGTTCGCTTTTGACACGAATATACAATGTAAAGCATACCAATCCACTTAACATGTGGCCAAAAAACGTAACCGCGCCTAAGGAAATAAATCTCACAGTGAAACGTGAAATGTAACTGTTGTCTCTGCGCCTTTAAACTTGTATGCGTGCTTTGAGCTTGCCTCAAAGCTGTTTTCCACTGTATTGGACTGTGAACTCTGTTTTGTTGAGGATTTTCCGAAATCAGAACCGCTATTTTCTTATCATTTTGCTCCCGGACTGATTCATATACAGTACTGGACTTGGACATTTTATACAATTACTTACACATTGAAAATATTGTATATAATTGTAAATATTAGTATCTGACGCACTGTAATGTTTTTTTTGCACAATACACGTGAGCTACTTCCGTAATTTGTGATTTTCATCTATGAATGTGTGTAGAACATCGATCCGTCTCATCTCTGGTCATTCATAACTCGAATGTTCATAGGCCGGAGACTACCTGTATTCAGTGTATTAACACTTATAAGCCATCACAACTAACAACTAGCTTAGCTAGCTTACATAGATTTAGCCCACTCCAGCGCTAAATAATTATACCAAACTCAGAAACATAATACATTTCCCTTTACCATAGTAAAACTTTGTGGGATTATTACCCCGGCTAGGGCCCTACTGTAAGTCTCATTGAATAAGCTCCAGGCCCCTGTATAGGATAAGCGTAAGAAATGGTTGAGAGAGTGAAATGCTTTGCTGTGTATATCAGTTAATGACCTGCTCTACATACAGTACTTTGAGTCATGTGGTGAGACTATTCGGTTGGTTCTTTCACTAGTGGCTTGCTTTTTTGCATGGATTTGGGTTAAGTAGTTGCGACCTTTTGACTCACAATTAACTGTCAAACAAATACCATAATATTTTTTTTTTATCAAACTGCGGATTTAAAGTGATTTTTCTAATACAAGCTCAAACCAGCACACCAGCCCTTCATAAATGCAGACCACCTAAATGAGAGATACACATCTGAGGTAAACAGAAGTTGCCTAAATAACTTTAATACACTGAACTTTATTTTGAGTCTCCAGGCATGCTTGCGTATATTAATTCTGCATAATGCTTCCCACACAGCAAGAGAACAGCTCTAAATATTATACCCTCAGGGACGGTTAAATAAAATAAAAATCTCATTAGTGAACAAAGGAAAAAGATGGGTAGCGGGTTGTTACGTTTTTCTCTCCCTCTGTATAAGAAACAAAGCAGAAATGTTCGTGTTATATACAGTACTCAGTTATGTCAATGTGGGACACCGCTGAGCTATATAGGGCACGTCTGAGCTATGAGATCACACGCAGACTGTTGCTTAATCGGCATGCGTTGACTTTTTAAATAAGCCTCCACGGTGTGTTTAAAGTCAAATGTCCTTTAAATGTCCTTTTCTCAACAGGACCTGGCATGCTCATATACACAACATTTACCATCTTATTACCAATCAGTACAAATGACCCATATCATTTTACCATTTTATTTCCACACACTGTATTATGAGGAGAAAACAGACTGCTGCTTGATGGACAGGCAGGGAAAGGTGGGCGTAATTGATGGGTTTCAGTGCAAAAGACAATAAATAGCATTTTTCCTTTTTTACTCAAACTGGAAAATTATCTTCCTCAGGGACTCTACAGTAAGTTGTCTGTAGCAAAACTCTCTTTTCTTTCGCAGGATCAGTAAAGCAAAACGACTGTATCTGTTCGGCAAAATAGAGGCTGCTGTAAATTTTTTGGACTCAAGAAAAGAAATCTGTTAATTCCATAGCAATTACTCCAGCACTCATGGACTTCTATCTTAAGGTGCTGTCATCAACTACTGAAGTGAAACTGAAGCAGATAAAGGAGGAGGCTGATGATACTGTAAACTGACTTTGTAATTCTTTGTAATTAAAAAGGTTTTGCACAAAAACTCAAAAATATATATATTTTTTAATTTTGTTGCCAATATGACTGACTACAAAAACAGAAAAAATAGCAGTTTGCTATTTTTCTATTTAAACTTTACCAACCTATTACTGTTACTAAATTCCATAGTTTTAACGACAAACGCAACTACGGATTAATTTACCCATTTTGACAAAACCGTTTTGAGATGGATTTAAAGCATTTTGCAAAACACTACAAAATTCACACTGATGGGACACTAACAACAATGACATAATATTTCAGATTTTCAGAACAAAATATTCTCTCTGTTTGAAGTACTTTTTTCATCTTTTATAAAGAAATACTTTTTTCCAAAGTTTCACAATGGATCTATCTAGTTTTGCGAAGAAACCCATTAAAAAGACTGAACCCCATGGGAGAGGCAAGCCGGTTTCAAGGTGAAACATCCTGGTTAATTACTAGAAGGCATAATGCCATCAATCTTCTCAAGAGTCCTTGAACCACAAAAGAGACCTGATGCAGCTCTTATTCAACTCCAGTATATTTCATAATGAGTTCTAAGGTGCTTTTCATTGTATGAATTTCTTGATTGTCACAATTTGGTCTCATCTTACCACAGCACTCATTGCATTACTCATTGGATTCCAGCTTGTTGCTGGGAATGCAGTGGTTAACTGCTGTTTTTGCACCAAAAAAAACAACCTCACAGGTAAACAATTCTGTACCATTCTAAATATCTTTTACACTCCTTTAATATCCTCATTCAAAAATGTTTTACATTTTGCTATGGCCTTTCTTTTTTTTGTGGTTTTGTATCCATTACTTGATTTGTGTAGAAGGACAAAGAGATCTGACATGTGTGCAAACTCCTATTTATACTTCAAGGAAACAGGATACAGTTTAAGTCAATACCAGGTTTTCTTGGGACTGCGAGCAAATAAAAAACAAGTGTTTTAAAGAATGGCATTTTAGCCAGTAACTGTTTGAAGGCCATGAGCAAGCTGGGTTTTTATGCCTTTATTAGCTCTGGGACTCTTCTGGTCAGTAGTGCAGTAGAGTAAAGATGATAAAGTTGAGAGAATTGCTGGAGGTTAGGTGAGGGGGATGGGGAGACGCAGAAGGAGCGGGGCTGGTGGCTGCTGATTAACCAGACATACGGGAGTGGAGAAGAAAGCCTTCAGGCACCTGATGCTTTTGGTCAAAATCTATTTAATGTGTTTGCCAGATGTAAGAGGTTCCATATTCACTATATTGGATTTACAGAGATTTATAGAGGTAGATATATGAAGGGCCACACCTTCTGACTAAACTTAATAAGCTGCAGATATTTGCTCATAGAGTTCAGTAAGGAAACTGAATGGATGCCCTGTGAAAACGAGATTTTGAAAAGTCATTTTGTAGTTTATAAATCAAACACATAAAACGTTATGAATAAAACATGTTAGACACGCTGTTTTAGTGACAATGACATGGCCTGGAGCAAAACATATTAGCATAGTCTTAAGGTGGTTTATTTCTCTTACAATAATTTTCACTATTTTTTTTTTTTTTTCATTTTTAAAAAAGAGACGTAATTTCTTTTCATTTCTTTTCAGTATCATTTTCTGTTGCTGATGAACATATTTTTTTTATCTTTTGGTTGTTAAAAAAACAAAGCCTGGAAACTGGAACTACCTGTTGGAGCTGTTGCAGAAAATAAGACAACATTCTCTGATCAATCCGAATCAACAACCGCATTTAGATGGTGTTAAAAGATGGTAAAATGTGATTACATGCGGTAAGTTGATTTATTTCTTTTTATGCTGCCATGCATACACATATTAATACATATTAATGTTTAGCACTGTCACCTTGCACCTCCAGCGTCCTGGGGGGGTCAATTCCCGCCTCTGAGTCTCTGTGCATGCAGTTTGCATGTTCCCCCTGTGCTTGATGGGTTTCCTCCAGGGACTCTGTTTTCCTCCCACAGTCCAAAAACATGCAGCTTAGGCTAATTCCCAAATTGCCGGAAGTATATGAATGTTCATGTGCCGTGCCATGGATTGGCACGGCAATCCATGTAGCCCGCATTGTGCCCTAAGTCTCCAGGGCAACTCTGTATGCAGGATAAAGTGGTATAGACGAGTGAGTATGTGAGTAATTGGAAATCTTTAGTTAATTGTATTCTTTTAGCTCAAGTTTCCTTTACTTTCTCTCTATTCTATTCTATTCTATTCTATTCTATCTTTCCATTTTAGGTCATGGATTGTTATATAAGCATTTCACTGCATAGCATACTGCGTATAATTGCCTATGTGACAAAACATGTGAAATTTTGATTTGAAATAAAACTGGCAGCTCTTAAGAATCTGAAGTTGCCGTTGTCATCACTGGTTTCCAGAAAGAATTATTGAGGGGGTTGTTTATGGAGTTTAAAAACCATTTGAGCAAGTTCAGTGGTGTAGAGTTTCAGCGCTTCACTCCACCGCCATGTTGCCAGATGTTACATTTCTCTTCTGCACTTACTTCTATCCTATCTAATGATTACATTTACACTTTTTTCTTTGCTTGAAGCTTTTATCTAAAGTGGCGTACAAGTGAGGAAAAAGACAATCAGATTAGAGAATCTAGTTTAACAGGAGCTGACAGAGATACATTTCCACTAACTGAACAGAAATATGTTGGTTGAGTATTAAGGCTGTTACCTGAGTTGATGCTTACATGCTTTCCTGTACATAAGTGATGAATCATCATCAAAATGTGCAGAGCATGGGAAGCCCTAGTCTGATTTGACACTGATTTGTAATGATTTCAAATAATTATTTTATGGCTACGTTCACATTACCAGCTTGACGTGACTCAAATCAGATTTTTCAGATCTGATTTTTTTTGGGCTGAGCGTACAAAGTTTTTTAGATCTGGTCTGAATAATTTTTGTATGTGGTGCAAGATCAGATCATATCTGATATGTTGTCATGCAACTTGATCGGAATTCATGCAACTTTTTGCCTCTGCGCAATGCTAGTAATAGCTGCTAAAACAGACAAGCAAGGGGTCTGTGTTTGTTCCATCTCCTGGACCTCAACAAATACAACCGATGAACTGCTTGCCATCTTCCAGAGCAAAATCCCAGGCATAGTCTTTACTAAAATAGCATCAATTGTTTGACATGAATGAGTGGTCGCATAAACTGGTGATGTGTTCTAGCCCAGACGGCGAGGGCAAAGATGGATCGATGTGCGCATGTGTGTCCTTTCCAGACAGACGCATCCGCATTAAAGTCAAATAAAGGTCACTTAGAATTATGTATGTGAACCGTCACGACATGCAAATCCAGTTCAGCATCTTCTTTCGACGCTGCGTGATGGTTTGATGGCCCTGGCAGAAATAGGACAGTCCTTATTGTAGACTCTTGATCCAATTTGCTTTTTCTTGCCTCTTGGTTGAACCCAAGTGCGTTGTTAAAGCTATATCATTGACTGCCAATGCTGATCCGCTTCCCTAGTTGATCAAAGGGTTCTTGAACCCTTGGCTAATTAAACTCACTTAAAATATGTCGTTTAAAAGCAAAACAAGCCTTAAGAGTAAATCTTTTAGTCTGTGTTAAAGTTGTGAAGCTGCACAAGATTGTTTTTCCAAGCTTACTGAGATTTACCTGCAAAGCCCTCAACTTAAAAAGGGTAACTGCTTATGAGAGCAAGATTATAGAAAAACGTTTGTAAAGGTTATTTGAATTCATTTTTCAAAGCATCCTAAAAGGGTGTTCTACGACGGCAGAGGTGTTCAGAGTGTGAGGCGGGGGAGCATGGGGCCAGGTTGGAAATGGGATATAGCAAAAAAATTATACGTAAAAGTCCTATTATAATGAGCTAAAGGAATTATGAATACAAACTTGATCCCGAACCAATGTGATCTTGAGATTGCAGAAAATCATAGGAATATGATCAGGATGTTCCTCTGAGTTCAGGAAATGACAAAAACGTTGTCTCTAATAACATTTTTTTTTAAAGGGACCAAAAGTATATCAGATTTCCTGTTTAGTTTTGATGCGTCATTAATGAAGCCTTATAAAAGAAAACTTTTTTAAATCTTCATACCGGGGATGAAGCAAATCCACTAAAATAACTCAATCCAAACCAAAAAACAAACAATACTATATTATCTCGATACCTTGTTGCCTATTTGATTTGCACTGCATTTCTGTTAGTATTACTATAGTAAATAAATCAATAACCAGATTTGTTTTTCCTCAGATTTCGTTCCAGTTGTAGAAACAATCTTAGGAAATAAGTTCCTCCTAATACACAGGACATCGTGTTGCCTGCCATTATGTGAATAGTTTAATGTGCTCTAAATGTAGAATAATAAAGGCAGTGTGGTGATACAAGTATCGCCTCCAAAAAGAATTTTGATACATAACCTACATGACCTCCTCCTTTGATCTTTACTAAACATTATGCAAATACTGCAGATTAATAGATTATACTGGGTATGGTGATGTTTTTGATGGAGGTGCGCAGCAGGTTCACAGCTGCTGCATTCACATGTATCCAAAATACAGACATTATAGCAGTTCTGCACCAAATTGTGAGATGTACAGTAGCATGCTCTTTGTAGATAAAAAAAAACAAAACATAGATACTCTAGTTAGTGACAGTTCAGCAAAAGTTTGGCTTTGCAGCAAAGTCATAGATGATCATATCATTAAAAAGAGCAAACTGTATCATGACCAAGACATTTCATACAGTACATAAAGCATAGCTTAGCCAATTCACACGTGATTTCAGGCATGTGAGGTCACAGAGTCAAGAATGCAAGAATTTCAGCTCGGTACAGTTCTAGCAGAAAGTTCAGGAATGAATCACATTACTTGAAAGTGAACTGATGCAGTCGCTTTACTCCCTCCGAGGTCGCTAGAAAAATGGGAAGTAGGCTCCTGTGGGATCCTCTTTGACAACAAAACAACATTTATATTTCAAAAGTGTGTCTGCACTGCTGTGCAATATAATGTTTGAGTAGGAACACATCTCACATCCCAAAAAACCTCTGTGTAGTATTATAAAGCATCTGTGCTTGTTAGGATCTTCTTCAATAAAGTCTCCTATTTGGTGTTTTGCTTGGCTCTGGACGTGCCACCGAATGGCACAGTATGTCCCCTTAATGTCGTTATAACAACCAATTTCCACTAGAAGTAGAGCCTTCATTAACTGGGTGCTGTGTTCTAACCATGCAGGATTTACGGTCTGTGATAAGGATAATAACTGGTGTGCTTTTCATGGGTGTTTTCTAGCAGAATCCCTAGGAGAGCAGAACAGTTTGATGTTTATCAGCTAAAATTTTTCTGGTTATCGGAACTGCGGTAAAATAAACATTGCTGAATCACCTTATCGTACTGTCGAGGTTTGCATTTTTAAGTCCTTACATGTGCTTTTATCAAATATGACCGATCAGAGATGGGAATCTTTGAGTCTGTCAATCACGAGTCTATATTTGAATGATATATATATATAAGACAAGAAACCTTCTTCTTACTTTAACCTTTTCGGTGTGTATACGGTATGCCTAGGGGTGTGGTTTCAGAGGCCACATTAAAAGTAGGGTATTTGTTTTAAATTTGACTTTCAAACCGACCTGCGTCATCATCTACTGCACCAAAATCACTGAACTTACCTTTAAAATTACCTGACCTTATCTTTCTTTCTTTCTTCTTTTTTCTAAATAGTCTAATCAGCGAATTTATGAAAGAGACTTGTACAAAAGGAAGATGAACCCAAAGACTGTACTGTAACCTAGGCTGGACTATGAATTTCCAAAACTAGTCTCTGGTTTCTAATTACCGTAATTTAAATCTTCCATTAGAGAAAAATTTAACGGTCACCCTGAATTTATAGTAATATTGTAAGACAGTACGTGTTTTATTACTATAGTGCACTCACTATTTCAATCCAAACTCCCAGAAGTTTCACATTTTTATTACTGTCATTATAACAGATATGACATGGACTATAAATGTATATGTGCTTAAACAAAAGCTGTGGTTTTTGCACAAGAAGCACGTTTATTTGTGGGGACCGGCCAAATGTCCCCATTTTGTCAAAGCTGACCGATATCCTTATCCTTGTACGGCCATTTACTGTTGGTCCCACCCAAACAAGATTTACAAAAGTCACACACATAGTATAGTCCTCAATAAGCAAAGGACATACAATTGAATATTTTGGATTCTTATTTTTAAAAGGAAGCCAAAGAAGAGGTTTTTCTCATATGAACCACCTGAATGTTCCAATGAAGGCTTGATGGAGCACAGAGGAACCATTCAGAGGGTTTATTTTGTCTTTAAATATCCACAGGCTTTATAACCAGAGGCTCACTATCTCTGTTTGTTCTGTCTTTGTTTGCAATGATGAGCTAAGTAACGTCAGCTGCTTGTGCAGATTTGTCATGATAAGTTGGTTGTGTGTGTGTTCCTTTTGGTGTGTGTGTTCCTTTTTATATGTTGGGACAAAATGTCTGTACAATGATTAGTACGTCAGACAGTTTGACATTGTGGGGACATTTTGGGCGGTCCCCACTAGAAAAAGTGACTTTAAAAAAAGTAATAGATTTTTTTTTTTTTGAAACCTAGGTTAAATTTCAGCATACTTCTGATTACTCAGTGTGTGTGTGTGTGTGTGCGCATGTGTTTAAGCACTATACCGGACACATTAAACATTAACAGTACCTGTCTGGCCGAGTGAGCTGAGAGACGAGCACTCGGCTCTTTTCGGACACAATGGCTGACTGTAGCACTGCAGCATTAGTGAGCCCCCCCATAAAAAAAAGGCATAACACCCTACCCCACCCCACACACACTCACATACACACATTCACACCTCCTCGCCCACTTTTACCTCCCCAAATCAGACCCACACAAACAATGGTGTGTAACATGACAAGATGATTTTTACACAAATACAGTACATAAGCTTGCCCTTAAGAAGTCTTGAAGATGCATCAGTAAAATAATTATCCCTTTAATTAATCCAACGCAGCCATAGCCTAAGTCTAGACAGGACGCTAATTATGTTTTATTTACGCGAGTTATGTTTGCCGAACCCTCAAAATAGCCTTCGGTTGCAATTTCTCCTCCAGCCCACACACTCCCATGAAGATCTCTCTCTCTCTCTGTCACTATATCTGAGGAGAACCTGAGTGCCGAATATAAACCGTCAGACTGGAATAGATTGTACGGCATCCTCTTACTGCGTGTTCTTCTTAAATCCTAGTTGTAATTCAGGGTCATGTATCGTAAATGCCCCTAAAAAAGGCATCTGGGCTTCCCCAAGTTACGTCTCATGTACAATATGGGCCAGTTAAGGAAACTGCCAATACCAGGGAAACAATAAGAAGTGGTACAATACCAGGAAATAAAAAACAAAAACGTGGGTTTTGAACTATTGTGAGAACACAAAGCTGCCAGCTGCTCTGCTGGAGCCAAGTCACAAGCCGAGTCTCAAGCCTAAAGGATGGTTAATCAGGGCTGGTTAATTTGTCTGTATTTATAAAGAAATATATATATATATATATATATATATATATATATATATATATATATATATATATATATATATATATATATATATATATTTAAAAATGACTTGTTGTGCCAAGACCTTGACCGTAATGACCTTGAAACAAGATGTTCTACATCCTATTCTGATCAATTTTTAACCAGCTACGTGTCACGTCACAGTCCTGGTCTAATATCAAAACACCAAATTTTCATTCGCTTCAACCTGCAAGTCAAATATAGTGAATGATTAAGTCTAGAGCTTATTACAATCCTGCTCTCCCTGCTTTGCACTCGACTGAAATACACAGAGGGAGAGAAACAGAGAGAAAGAGAGAGGGAGAGCGCTCAGCGTTCTGCCTGGCACTTACACTGCAGTTACACTGTGGTTAAAACCACAAGCCTGTTCAGCAGTTTACCACGGCTTACAACGTTAAAACGAGACGCAAGACTTTTTTAAGCCAAGTAGATCAGACACGCACGTTCTCCAGTTACAGTGGCATCGCAGACATGCCTGTTACAGGTACACATCACTTCCAAACTCCTCTCCTCTTCCCACGACTTACCAGGTGTGTGCGACGGTGAAGCGTCTTCGGTGACGGCCACCCCGGTTGACCATGAGTCTGCGGAAGAGACGCGGGGAGCTGCGCGGGGACACTTTCGGAGAGGTGGCGAGTCTCGGAGGCTCCAGTTCCAGGCGCATGTGCTCCTTGAAGGTGCGGATGCAGGGCTCCGGATCTGGCGCGCTCAGCTCGTTTGATGACATGCTGATGAATGTGACAATCTCTTTTCTGAATCTCTGACTTGTCTTTGTCTTTTCGCTATTTTAAAATGCTATCTCGCAGGCTGGTTTTCAGTCCGGTGAACCAGGCACCAGTTTCCAGCAGTGCTCCGTCTCTCTCTGAGGTTCCTGGCACTGGAGCAATCCTTCGCCTGTGTGCGCTGAGTGCTACTGACACACTAAGAGGAGGCTTTCGTCAGCGCAGTCACACCTGCTTCCTGAGAGAAAAAGAAACACACTTCTCTCTCTGTACTCTTTATACACAACCTCCCTTCTCCAACCCCTTATTACCTCCTTCTCTGTCTAATAGAAGTCATCTGACTTTTGTTAGATGTTGCTATTTTAACTCCTCGACACTTTCCTCTCTCCTTGCAGATCTGCCTGCTTCTTTCACTTTCCTCAAAGTACATGCACATACACACACACGAACACACACACGCACGAGCGCGCACGCTTCTGTCTTCTGTCTCCGTTCAGCTCCAGGAACCTCCACAATAAATCACGTAGAAGAGACGTGAGAGCATCGCTTCAGCCGTCATCACCCGCTCCGGTTCTTGCATACACGCATTTCGCTAGACGTTTTGCACTCCCTTCCAGCACAGAATTGCTCAGCACACGGAGAGCAGCGAAAGGAAAACACCAGAGAGAGCACTCCAAGGAGGCACACCTAAGTCTGTTGCCTTAGGCAGTGTCTTCATTGAGAATAAACAGCATAACTGGATGGATGGAAAAAAAAAAGACAGATAGTGACGGTTGAAGCTCCGCCCCCCCAGAGCTAGCTGATTGGTCCGCTCGGACGGGTGTCTCGGTGTAGAAGCAAAGCGAGGCGGCTTTATTCTGATGATGGCTTTTGGCCTTTCACAGCTCAGCGCTTCTCAGGATGGCAACAAGGAGAGGGGGGAGAAGAAAAAAAAATCTGAACAATTCAAGCCCCGGATTAGCTGTGAGGGAAAGATAAGCACCCAACCTAGGCTGGAAATTGTTCCCAGGTGATTTACGGCTTTAGGAGTTTTTGAACGTGCAGGCGTGATTCGGTAATTATGAATGAAGGAAAAGCAGTGCAGAAAGAGAAAAAAGAAACCTCCTGCAGGATTCGAGCAAGCTTAGAGCACAGGACACTGCGAGATGAGTCATTGCATTTTAAATTCCAAACAGCAAGGTGCGGGGGAAAAAAAAGAAAATGAAGCTCGATTAATAAAAAAATTACCTTTTTAGCATGAAACAAGACAACTATTCATTTCATTTGCGTGGAGCATTTCCGACACAGCAGCTTGTCTGATCACCGAGGCGTGAGCATGAATATCCGATCCCAGTGTAAATGTCACCATGGGGTTTAAAAACACCCTAAGTGACTCCTGGGTCCGGTGCGACTTTCTCTGGCGTCGCAGCAGTATTCTGGAGAAAACAATGCACACCGTTCTGCCTTCAGCAAGAAATCAACCTGTCAACGCCATCACCCTAATCCTCTCCATGGAGACCAGGAAGAAGGGGGGGGGGGATTGGAAGATGACAACGATGAAGAACAAAGTGTGCAAGAGAGATGTACAAGAATGTAGAGCTAAAATGTAAAAACTTGCAAGAAGCTGTTAATCATGAGCCTCATGATTCTTAATGGTATACAGTATTTTGTGACACAACATTCAGTGAGTCAGCATGTAACCTTCGTTACACAACCGGAACCTTGTGAGATATGCACATCTGGATTTTGCGTAACATGCAAATCTTGTTCTTGCGCGTCATGTACAGATTAATTATGTCTTCTGGTAAATTATGAATTTTAATCATGATTAGCTATACGAAATACTGCACATGATGTTTTTTTTTTTAATTATTACTTTATTATGTTTTTTTTGGTAAGCTCAGCGATTAAGGTATTCCGCTACTGTTTGAAAGGTCCCAGGTTCAAACCCCAGCACCACAACTTGGGCCCTTGAGCAAGGCCCCTATCACTCAACTGCTTAAATCTATGGAAAAATAATGCTAATAATAAAATGTAAGTCGCTACGGATAAGGGTGTTAACAATGTAAATGTAAAATCATAACTGGACTGAAATTTTCTAGCTAATAATAATCAACGAAAGGATATTCTTTCAGTTTGTTTTTTAAAGAAATTTTGTGAAATTTAGGGATTCTTTGACTCAAATCTGGCTTCTCTTTGAACTTTTGGTTAACTCTACAGAGCACCGAACACCAGGACAGTCAGACACAAGAACAGTTTTTTTCCCCAGGCAATTTACCTCATGAACAGTTAAACATTCTTTTCATTATGCAAATATAAAATATATGTGCAATATTACGTGCAATACCACTGTGTAATATACCGTGCAATACCACAGATATTTATTCAACTTATTTGATAGAATCCAACACCGAACTCCATTAGTTGTTAACTTTTTCTCTTTTTTTTGTCGTGTTGTTTTTTTTTGTTGTTGTCTTGTCATTGTTTTGTTCTGGAAGCTCTGTCACGAAAACAAATTTCTTGTACGTGCAAGCATACTTGGCAATAAAACTCTTTCTGATTCTGATTACTGTAACAGCATTAAATAAAAATACCCTATGTAGGGTGTACGCACACACACAAACACACCTTTCTTAGGGGTTGGAGAGCGATTTGGAATTCAGCCTTGTGTTAGGAGCTAGTTAGCGTTGCAGTCGGAAATAAAAGAACACAAATGCAATTATAAAACAGACAAAGTTTTTTGGATTTTTTCACTGATTTTCTCCCCAACTTAATTTTCTCGTCTCCAATTCCTCCCGTCACTAGGGGGCTCCCACTTTAAGGCTACTACTACCACTCAGTCAGGAAGGCAAAAGACTATCACGTATTATTTCCGGCGGCGTAACACACTCGGAGGACAGCGCTGTCTGCTCCTTCCGCTTGCGTGAGCTCACGGATGCCCCTGATTAGTTGTAAAGCCTTGATTAATGTGGGACCTCACATGAGATTGATGTGGGGGATGTGGGTACTCCCCTTGAACTCACGATCTCCGGTTGATAGGGCGAGCACTTTACCACTGCGCCACTTGGAGTGGTAATCAACAGACAGTGTAATTAACGATTAATAATAATTTAGTTATTATTTCAGCACAGTAAAATAATTTTTTTGAAAATCCTAAAGCATAGGGCCGGGATACAGCACACCTGGAGCAGATTATGCCTTGCTCAAGGGCTCAAAATTGGCAAACTTGGCAGTGCTAGGGCTTGAACCACTAGTTGAGGTTGCTCTAGTTTTGGGCATTTTCTGCAGCTGTGGATGAAAGTAAAAATCCTTCTCCGTATGTGTTCCATCAATTAACTAAATCAACTAGTTCTACTTAGCATAAATCAGTCCGCCAGATACGTGAGAAGTAATTCGTGACATAACTTATCATCTGTGATAGCAAATCCTAAACAATAGCATAAAAAAGGCCCTTCCTTCACCACTGACTGGGAGAATAATATAGGATTTAAAACTTCTTTATCCCTATAATGACTTATGTAAAGAAGTGTTTGTCAAAGATTCTAATTTCATGTCTAGCTTGAATTTCTTCTTAACCTACCAAAGAAGATAGACATATTCTAATATTTTATTTATATACGTTGATTTGCTTGAATAACAAGCGTTGGTTAAATATGATAGATGATATTGTAAGTAAAACTGCTGACAGTATGTCGGATGCGCTTCCGAAAACATTTTGTGTCGCGAGCTTGAACCTGGTGTGGAGCGTGTGCTGTGGTTGGTACTGTAGGTAATTTTGCAGGCTAGGACGCCATCCCTGGCAAGGTGGGCCTTCACATTCAGAATTTATGCCTTCGTGACTATTCACAGGAGCTCGCTTGGGGCCTGAGTGGGAGAGCTTTAGAGAGGACCTTACATAATTGAAAGGGTGACATAAACCTTGCTTGCTCGCAGCTAAGGTAAAAAAAAAAAAAAAAGAAAAAAGAAAAGAAGACAAGCTACTCAAAAGAGTCTACCTACTGGTCCATTTATAAACAAGAGAAAAGCAGGGAAATGGCGATGATGGTTACACAAGACATGGGGAGTAATAAACAAAGATAAAAGCCAACTGAGAGTCTGAAACACTTCACTCAATACATATCACAGCCGAGAAGGACGTTTTACAAAGTACCTTAAGGAACCACTTCTTAAGGTATTTTCTTTTCAGCCTTATATCTACTGTAACTACGGCATCATGGCCTTACCACTAGAATAAGCGATTCCTGTGCACAAGTAAATGATGCAAAAACCTCTACTCACTTATGTGGAAGTCTAAGTCAAGGTTTTGCAAAACATCTTCTGTAATTTAAATAAATTTGGCAAAATAATTGATCTTTTCAGAGATGGCACTACATTTACAATCAGAGTTTATGTCTACATTTTATAGACAAACTTGACGGTGGCTGTAGTAGTGGCGCTTATATCATCTTTCACTTTACACATCAATCAATCTCTCCATCCACCATCCATTCCTTTATACACTGCCCACTCTTCCATCTATCCAACAATACAATAGCCATTGATCTCCTGTGATTCTATAAACTACAAACCCTTATCTGTGTATGTTACACACTCATCCATCCACTATCCACTCATCCATTTGCAATTCATCCAATGAATTTACTATTCATTTGTCCATCCACTATTCGTCCATCCATTTATATAATATGCATCTATTCACTATACATTCATCCTACATCTACTCTTCTATTCAATGTCCTCCTATCTGCACACAATCTTTTTAACCAACCACTTGTTAATACTTATCCATCCATACTATATATATTTACATGCATTAATTCAACGACTATCCATCCATCTATATACACCAATTAGACATAACATTAAAACCATTTTGTTTGATCGGATTGGGATATGGGGAGTTTGGAGGCAAAGGTGGGCTCTGGTGCTCTGGGTATTCTATGCCTTTCTATCATGGCCAGCATTGCCAACTTGTGCTGCTTTGGCTTTTCTACTAATTAATTCATGTGTTGAAATTGTGTGGTGTTAATGTTATGGCTGATCAGTGCATACATTATCTATCCACTACTAATGTATGGCTTTAATATAATATCCATCTACCCTTAACGTCAACATCGATTATCTATTGATTTATTTACATTTAATTCATTATTCCTACCATATATCCATCTACTGTATCCACCCACCCACTATGCAGCCCTTCATCAACTACCTATTTATTTATTTTCAATCCATCCATCCATCCATCAATTCATCCTTACATCACCTTTACATATATTTACTTCTTATTCCTTCACCCAACCATTCATCTATTCATCCACTTCCCATCATTCATTCATCACCTTTACATACATTACTTACCTAACCATCACTACACAGCTACATCACTATATCTACTTATTGACTCTAACCTCTATAGTATATTATGTATCCATTTAATAATTCATCTATCTATCCATCCATCCACTACCCATCATTCATTCATCCATCCATCCACTACCCATCATTCATTCATCAATCCATCCACTACCCATCATCCTTCCATCCATTCACTTCAAATCATTAATCTATCCATCCATCCATCCATCCATCTACTACCAATCATCCTTCCATCCATCCATCCATTCACTTCAAATCATTCATCCATTCATTCATCCATCCACTACTCATCATCCATCCATCCATCCATCCACTACCCATCGTCCTTCCATCCAATACCCATCAATCATCCATCATCCACCCATCCATCCATCCACTACCCATCATCCATCCATCCATACACTACCCATCATCCACCCATCCATCCACTACTCATCAACCTTCCATCCACTACCCTTCATTCATCCATCCATCCATCCACTATCCATCTATCATCCATCTATCCATCCGTCTTGCCATATATCCACTGCCCACTTATCCATTAGTACTTCAGTGGCAGAATATTCATATTCTAAAACAGTAGATTGAATATGGCTCCCACATCGTTTCCTCAAACTCGACAGTCTGCATTTAAACAAGTTCCTCACTCATGTAAAATTAACAGAAGAAAATAAAGCCAAAATGATAACAGTTACATCAATTCAATTACATAAAGTATTACAGGTTGGGTCCTAAATATTTAAGATCCATACTAAAACCTGTACTTTATTCAAAAAATCCTGATTTTGGTTTAAAATAGCACACAGCCACCCGAATAAAATATCAGTCTCATTGCTTATGGATGCTCTATAAACGTCCTACACAGCCCACAGGAGACAAACACCGCAGGCAATCCCAGCTGCAAGCCAGCACTAAAATAACTGCGCTCCAAAAACCACTTTCTCCAGAGCAGCCTTTGTTCCTGATGCGAACTGCATTAAACACAGCTCTAACAAGGGGAACCATGGCAGAGAGCAGGGCAGAGGGCAAATGTGTGTGTGTGTGATTGTGTCAGGAGGGAGTGTCATCTACCTCTCAAACCATTAGCGCTCCAATTACGATGCATTTACAATGGATAGCAAATCGTTACCACACATGAATTACGCTAATGCAAAATAAATGCCCCGTGTCGCATTTGCATTAGGTGATCCTTCTATGACCACTGCATTCATTGTCACGCGACTGCAAAATCTCTTTTCCATCACAGTGTAATCTCTTTTCCATCAAGGTGTACAAGGCTTTTAACTCAACGATTATGTGTACAAAGTGAGTACTGCCTCTTGATCTTATTGTCTTACAGCATGATTGTGATCACAGCATAATACCTGTTCTGAAGAAAATATATTACTGAGTAAACATGAAAAGACGTGATGACTGTACAGGGTAGCTCAGTGCTGCCCTCTTAAGACAGAAAGCAGGAATGGATTTCTTATGGACACTCAATAAACACTATGGAAAAGCTTTTTGACTGGGGATGTTCCCTGTCAGTTGTTTCACAACACACATCGTATGGGATATCACGCCATCTGGTGTCCTGGATGAAGACACCTTTATTCACACTGTAAAGGAAGGCAGCTGTTAATTAAAAAGTTTTTTAAAAAATAAGTTTTTTTGTTTTAGCTAAAATCTAAAAAACTTTGAGTCTGCTTTATTGAGGCTGAGGCTGACACAATCTTACTTACTGAATAGTTTCTATATGAATTTTCTGCCTATATGAGGATGATACACTGGGACATATGATTTGTGTAATGATGCAGCAACAATCTAATTCACATTCTTCATCAAAATCTACATTTTTTTTTTTTTTTTTGTAAAAAGATCCGGTCCATATCAGTCCATAGTCAGAAGTTCTGACACTGGAGACTCCATCCACAAATGTCCAACAAATAGCTCCTTACAGAAAGCTTTAGAGTATCGAAACGTTTTTCTATGCTAAATATTTATATTTGTGCATTTTTAGTCTTTTGGCATGCTTGTGTAAGCTATCCACCATATAAGCCACTGTGTATTTTGTTACCATACTAGTAATAAATAAACATATAAAATAAGAAATAAAAAAATATAAAATAGCTGACTGAGGCTGACATGTTTGTGTCTATTGGAATAAAACAAATTAATCTTATATATTAATACATAGCCATTTATGCATCCAACCATTTTCATATTTTTAGTGTATATGGGGTCTGGAAACTCAGGAAATAACATCCTGGATGAGGTGGCAACCCATCACAGGGCACAAACACACACTCTCAGACACACAATCATACACTACGGGGACCTTGGAAGCACCAATCATCCAACATCTCTGAACGACCGCAGGAAGAAACTCGCCAAGCTTCAAACCCCCAAACCTGGAGGTGCAACGTGGCCGAAATTACCACTAAACCACCTCATCACCCCCTTTCTTATATAGTACATAAAATCCAGATTAATTATAGAGCTGGGAAAAAAAATTTGGCACTGTCTTCCTGCATCATACGCTTCACAAGACCAAACTAAAGCAAACAGACTTAAATGACCATAGAACTGTGCACACCTGTAGGGTTACAGCTTGTACACGCAGCGCTCAGTGTGCTATAAACAAAGCCTCACCATTCCGAGTCCACAGGAGTGATGTCGATGCGGGGCGGCCTGATGAAGGGTAACGTGGTCGGCCGACAGATTATCTCCTCATCGGGTGTCCGTGACCTCTCTGTCTGTCGCCATGACAGCGGGGGCAGCTGAAGGTTTCCGGAGAAACGACGTCGCCCACGGCGCAGGTCCACTCCAAGAGTACAAGCCGGTGATGTGAAGGACTCACTGAGAGTACAATCCGGAGGGTCTTTACTGTCCTGCAGTACAAAGAAGTAACAAAAAAGTAGAAACACAGAGACGGGGATTAGGCCAACACAACACCATGTGCGTTCAGCTTAGAATAATTCAACTGCAGGTTTTTTTTTTTCTGTTGCATGTGAGTACAAGGAAATACAGTATATAATACATAATTAGGAGAAAATATTCTCATACATTCATTTCTACACTGCTTATCCGGGAACAGGACCCTCAACCCTGGAGGTTCACGGCCAAAGTTCTAACCACTACGCCAGCATGCATCAAAACTTCCACTTTTTCATTCTAATAATCAAAAAATAACTGAGCTGCAACTAAAATGCCATCATCCAAAAATAAATAAATAAATAAATAAATAAATAAATATTGAAGACTGCTTAGGAAATATGATGGATGATGAAACACCTGCACATACTGTACACACACATATGCTGAAAAAAAAAAGTCATCACATATGAGCATTTAAAGGCTGCTTTTTCAACAGATTGTCCTTTTCGAGAATGGCTCCATCCGCTTTGTATTGTAACACTACCTTAAAGAAACAGGAACTGAAGCTTGTTCAACCTTAAATAAGGTCTCTAAGGAAGAAGATCTGAAAAAAATCACCCTTATGCAGCTTATTATACACAGTACACATGATCCTATGAGTAAAGGTGTGTTTGTATGTTGTACTCGTCACTCTTGTCGAGAATCTAACAATAAAATAATAAAATAAGTGATAAATCTCGCAACACAATTCAAAACAGCAAGAAAAAATAAACACTTTTTTTTTTCATTAGTTTGTAGTACCCGTATCATCCTGGTCAAGGTCAGAGTGGATCTGGAGCCAGTCCCAGAAACACAGGAGGCAAGGCAGGAATTAACTCTGAATGACCCTAATCTACTGCAGGACACTATACACACTCAATTATGACTAGGAGCAACTTAGAGCTGCAAATCTGTGGAAAGTGGAAAGAAACCAGAATTAATCCAGAGGACACGAGGAAAATGGATGGAACTCTAGACAGACAGGAACCTGAGCTCAAGCTTAAATCAGAGACCGCGGAATCAAAAGTTATCTGGAATTTGTTTCAATTAACTTTTAGAAAAGAAAAACACATAATTGTTCGACATAATCTTTTCCATCAGTCTCCAAGCGTTCATATTCCCTCCTTATTATTTTTTTTCAGCTGAGATTCACTTGCACCACTGACTTGACTTCTTATAAATGGAATCATCGTCTTCGCAGGGCTGCTTTCAGGGAACCAAACAGGTGAAAGTCCCATGGAGCGAGATCAGGACTACAGGGAGGATTGTTTAAAACACCTCAAAACAAAGTTTTTGCAGAATGTCGACAGAAGTGTGCAGACCTGCATCATCATACAAGATCACAACACACTTGAACATCAGTCGCCTTCGCATTTAATCCAAAGTTTAGGCTTCAGCTCTTCAATAAGCATCTCACTGTAACGAGCACTGTTGATTGCTGAACCTTTTTCCTGGTAATGTTGCAATACTGGCCTGCCTTGAGAATTCCAGAAAACTGTAACTAGCTCTCGGGCTCGTAGTGATGAATCTGTTTCATCACCAGTAATGATTCGTTTTAAGAAACGTTCCAGTTTTATTTGCAGATATCCAAACACATCTGTTTATGCTTTTCTGAGCTGTTTGGGCACCAGGTACACTCTCACTCCATAAAAACACTAATCACTGCATGCTGCTCTTCTTTTGTGCAAATCATCAAAAGTACATGTTTATTTTTGCTCTGATGTAACACATACACATCTGCACAGCAGTGACTATTAAAATAGTAGCCTTGAATGGAAAGCGCTGATAAGACCAACAGAAGTCTTAATATAACCGGAGTGCGAATCATTTTCGATTTGCCCTTGTATACAAATTGGTGATATACAGTCATGTAAGTTAACTAACTTGGCAAATTACAATATAAGAATGCTTATATAAATAAAAGTAGAACTGTATTAATGTTAATTGAATCTCACATTATAATACGTTTGGCTGAAAAGTAAATGAAGACTGCAAACTGCACATGATAACAGAGTAACTGTTAGAAAACGCATCTATGCAAAGCTACAGTACTACTCAACATACCCTCCATCACAAACGACACATTTGCAGTGGATGGTCTCCTCTCTGAGCTACAGGGTGTTTATGGAGCTGACACCATTGACGAGATCAGATGGATGAAGAAGTTTAAAGAAGAGGAAATAAGCACTGAACAAACAAGCCACACAGTGGGAGACCATCAACTGCGAAAAAAAGGGGATTTTCAAAGAGTTGCTCCAGCATGTGCAGTTTGAACCTCCTACAGTATGTCAGTTAATAAAAACGTTATGCCCACTTTTGCATTACTTTCGGTACAGCCCTCGTACGTACTGTATATCTCAAACATTAACATAAGCAGAGCTGATGAATTTAAAGACTTTCGGATAAAAGATAAGATGTCCCACTGACAGCATTCAAACTTCATTTAATCCTACCAGAATTTTAACCAGTCATTGGGAATATTGTCTTCACACAGATCATTTTAATATCTTGCATGGCTACCTTACAGAATGCACTTCAGGGAAACTTATTCCCTCCATGGTTGAACATGAGTGTTGTTTGCACGTTCTTCCCGTGCTTGTTGGGTATCCTTCGTGTCCCCCTTTTTCAACAGTCCAAAGACATGCAAATGAGGATAACTGTTGTTTCCAACTTGCCCGTTGTGTATGTGTATGAGTGTGTGTGTAGGTGTGTATGTGTGTATCCTGTCTAGGGTGTCCAACCCAGTCCAATGGGACAGCCTCAAAGCCTGCCACAACATGATAACTATTATAGAGAACGAGATAAGGGAGAAAGAAAAGAAAGAAAGGAATTCTGCAGTATTTCTAGATTTATATTAGATTAGTATTTGAGACACTGACACTCTGATGGATTTTTGAATAATACGTTTTGCACAAACTTGAGAAGTCCTTGCCAGCTCACGTACCAGGACACTTTTGTATTACATTAGGAAATTGTGCACAATAAAAGCATTCACAAACATGGAATTAGGCATTTGACATGAGTAGTACAGAAAAGAGAAATAAACTGCACCACCAAGTATCAACACTAGAGGGAGGCACAAGCATTCTAATTTCACATACAAAGCTCGAACTCCTTCTTTGTAAAACTCGAGAGTATATAAATGTAAATATTCTGCACAGTCGACTATTTCTGATTAGTGAATAAATAATACTGTAAGTCTTAATTTTTTTAATGATTCATTTGGTAATATTTTTACTTTGAAAAGATAAGCGTGTGATGTTTTTAATGAAAAATAAAAATCATACAGCCATGGTGATTTTTATTAAGAACAGAAGTGAAAACAATTGTTTTTACGATGGAAAGGTAAATTTTAATAACTAGAACATTTTATTTTAGAGGCACAGCAAAGAACTGCAAGGCATTTTTCATTTAATATTATATACTGTAATAATATACTGTCCTTTGAAACAGGTTAAAAAAATAAAAGAAATTTTCCTTTCTTATGCGTCACATCAAGCCCACAGCGCTACATGGATCTGCACTGATCGCATCTACAGGTTCAATAAATAAATTAAACGCCTGTCTGCATCATTGTGCCACGTGATAGATCAAAGTCTAATAGAAAAAAAAGTTTTAAAATTTTACTAATATTTTTGGTCAGACTTGCTCATTTGAACTAAGATCTAACAATGCAAAAAATAAAACTAGCATTTTAATTATTTATCACATACCTCAGTGATTTTATGGATATTCATCAAACAGCCTCAGGTAATTAATGTGTTCTTCACCTTAACGCTTATGTTTAATAGGAATTGTAATCAGATGACATGATATCATGATATACAGGTGGCGATTTAATTTGTATTGAGCTTCTGCAAATATCAAGATTTTTTAAATATACTGATTTAATATGATTTTAAAAATTGTTACAATTCATAACAAACAGAATTGTAATCTGTGTTACCTGTGAATGCACCATCTGTAGGATTATAGAAGAACAGCAACATTTTACATATTGCTCTAACTCATTGTCTATACTGCTATACCGCAGGGTATACCCTGGACAGGGTGCCAATCCATCACACTTCACACATATGCACTCTCACACACTCATACACTACATGCAATTTAGGAACGCCAATTAGCCTAATCTACACGTCTTCGGACTGGAACCCATCAAGCACAAAGAGAACATGCAAACTCCATGCACACAGTCCCAAGGTATACTAAAAATATATATATAAATCTATACCTGATGCTTGACTGAATCAATTTTGCCCCATCTCCAACGTTTAACGTCCACTAAGTGGTCAAGCTTCAGCATTTATTAGCTCCTATTGATTCAGTATATGGATTTATAATTGATCCATGTCTTGAAGGTACAGAAAACAAATTTACTGTCAAATAATACAACTCTAACACCTGCCAACTTAATAACAGCCCAGAAACATAATAAACAAGTCATTGCTATTACGCCTATGGGAAATTACATTTGTTGGATTATTACTTTAAAAGCTGCAGATATGTTTGTGGTTCGTTTATTATTAGGTTTGTGGTGCATTTACTTTAATTTGTGGGATTATTACATTAGAAGCTTCAGATATGTATTACATTTGTGGTTTATTATGATTGTGGGCTGTTATTACATTAACGGGTGTTACAAAAACCACAATAAATAGTGGCATCTGATAGTGCTTCATGGTAATAATATTTAAGGCACTGTACTGTTGTGTTACTGGTACCGTTCCCTAAGAAAGGCATGTACCAATATCAGTTTTTTTTCATCATAGTAGCTAACTTGTTAGAACAACTCAAGCTTTATAAACCCATCCGAATGGCTTCTGCCTAACTGTGAACAATAACAATACACCTAATCGACAAAGAAAGTTTGAGCTCATTGTCAAATGTGGGTTTACAACAATTAGCCACTGAACAGACTTACAGAGAATTGAAAAGAAAGGCTCATAATAATAATAACAATAATAATAAAAATGCTGTCTATTTCCAGGCAGCTGCAGTCTGAACGCTGCCCAGGGGTAAAGCGTATTAGCGTAGCGTCTGTCTGCAGACCACAGAGTCATGTGGTGTTTCTGGAATGTGCTGTTAGCTTTGCTTTTGTTAGCATAAACATTCACAAATAACTGTTAAAAATCCTCTCAGGAATCCTGTCAGGTTAGCTCAATGTGGCTAGCTAAAGCATATAATGACACTATATGAATAAAAGTATTTGTCCAAACCTGTTAATTAATGAATTCAGGTGTTTCAATCAGGCCATAGTGAAGGGAAATGTTAATGCTTCAGCACCATCTTGGACAATGCTACAATATGCTATGCTTTTATTTTAAAGTTTACTTTACCACATATTGAGCACCTTTCAAATGAAAGGTGTTTTGTTTTTTTGTGTTGCAGGTTTGGCCAAATACTGTACATATGAACATGGCTTAAAATCCACACTGGAATGTTGCCAGGTTAGCTCATACCTGGTTAGCTTGCTAGTTTTAGAAGGGATTGTTAAAAACATTTACATCCAAGTCTTAAAATCCCCTCAGCAATACTCAATCGGTCAATCTGTAGTACTAGCTTGTTAAGTAATCTAGAGAAATATTTTTATTAACATTACTTGTTTAGAATGCTGTTGGGTTGGATGAATAAGGGCGAGATTTAGCAATGAATATTATTAGCATTTTAATGGTGTGGTAGTATTTGACAATTCTGTGAGTTCAAATTGATTTTTTTGTTGCTTGTATGTTTTTGTGCTTTAATTCTCCCTGACAATCCTTTTTTTTTATGTATACAGTACAAATAAAATATCATTCCTGTCAGGAAAGCCTATTACGGCTATGGATATGAACGTTTATGGATATGGCTGTCAGGAAATGAGACTACAGTCACAGCATAATCGTAAGTGAGAAAATCAGCATAAGCAATAACAATAATAAACAAAACTCAAGAGCTTAAATAATGCAAATTATTATGACATGAAACACTGACTCCTGTGAATCAGAGCAGGAAGGACGTCGGTGAGACACAAAATCATTAAAAAAATAAAATAAAATAAAAAACACAAAACACAATAGTCTATGGATATGACAGTATAATCTTGACCTAATGAACTCAGATATAATGGAATCTCTGCTATAACGGGCGAGGTCTGCCTGTCCTGGCTGTACACCCACATAAATGTGCAACAACAAAAAAAATCTTTGGATATAATGTACTTATACCGGACTAGGAGTGAATTCCCTGTGGCTGCTGATAGATGTAATTTTATTTGGTTATAATGGAACATGTACGTTTGCACCAATCAAACGGACTGATTAACAGACGATCGTCTGTTTTTAAATAACTATGATGTAACTATGAGCGAAACTGCAGTTGCGCAGCAGCATTGAATAACACAGTCATTAGACAGACAGACCCTGGCATCAGAACCAGAACACTGTCAGCGAATCTTTTTGATGCTGTGGGTTGCCAGGTGGGATCTCCATGGATTTGACTTGTCTGTCCGGCGCATCCCATGGGTGCTCATTCGGATGAGTCCGGTCGGTGTGTTTGGGATCTTTTTGTGCTTGCTTCTGTGCAACTTGGTGTTCTGGTGCCTGTCTATCATGGCCAGCATTGTTTTTTTTTGTTGTTGTTTTTTTTTTTGAGAGTTGTGCTGCAATGGCCTTTATGTGGGATCGAGCTGTACAGGCTGGCCTTTGGTCCCCATGTGTGCGCACGTGTACAATGTTTAACCAATGTTAAAGTGGTATGGCTAAAAAAACAATACATACTACATTCTTCAAAAGTATCGCGTGCACCGGCAGTTCAGTTTTCATTAGAAACAAGATCCGTCCAGGGACTCATTATAAGACCTAATGCCTGCAGGTCTAAACAACCTCCCATAATGGTCATTAGAGAAGCAACTCTGTCTCAGTCTATTACTAAATGTGCTCTTTTTTTGATTCTGTAATACCACTGATCTCAATCTTTCTAACTGAAGCCTTCCTTATACTGGACTCCAACAAATGTTTCCAATGAGCGTTTCTCTAGTTTTTCTCTGTCCTCTGATGCACGTGACCGAGGAAACATTTACTGCAGTATTTTATTCAATATTCCACATTGAAGATACTTATGATGACTTTTCTTAACATAAATCCAAAGGTCATGGGTCCTTTTTTCTGTCTCGCTGACAAAATGGAGAACACGCACAATGCTAAACGCTTCTTTCACAATCACTTTTGCTGCGAGAAAAAAAAAAGCAGAACCAAGAGGGCAATGTGAACTTTTCACCTACACAAAACACAAAGAAAGGAGTAGTAGTTTGCTTGTAACAATGTATAAAACGGTGCTGAGAGTGATGAAAGCTTATGTACATCAAAACGCCTGACACGCAGCACTCCTGCAGCCCAGCCAGAGCTGGAGAGGCGCTATAAGACATGAATACACCCACCTACACATTTCCACATTGCACATCATCACCGGAGTCAAGAGCAACACCATCATCAACATGAAGTCCAGCTCCCGGTCAACACAATATTCTTAAAAAATATTAGATATATTAAAAGGCATTAGAATAATTGCAAGCCTAAGCGTAATGCACTGCTAAAGCAGATCAAATGACGTCACTTTACATTAAGAGCGCCTAAAGAAGTGGGAGAAGTGTACAAAAGAGTTTTAATAGAGATGACGACTGTCCCCAACCACAAGATATGATTGAATGACTCATGCGCATGAGGGTTGTACATTTTGTACAGTTCAGTCCAACAAAAATCACAAGTTTAACCCACATGAGCACACTCAGCCTGGACTGTGTTTCAGTCAATTACAGTGATGACAGAGTGAGTGATGACACACATGCTTTTTTAAAGAAATGCACACACGTGTGTGTGTGTGTGTGTGTGTGTGTGTGTGTGTGTGTGTGTGTGTGTGTGTGTGTGTGTGTGTATGTGTGTGGGGCACTCAGAATATTAAATATTGCTTTCTGGACTTACAATATGCTTATGCTGAGCATGCTTTCAACCTATATGCGTCACCCACAACCAAAAAGGTTCACTTTTTTTGTTTAATTACTCATTAGGGCAGACCTATTTAAACATATATTTTTTTATTTTTTCCACGTTCCGCCTGTCTTTAAAAACTTACGCTGTTGGGATTTAGATAAGCAAATACGTAAGATCCTTTGATTGGATAATCACTGCAGTGATCAATATGATTGTCAACAATTTTAACTTTTAACTGTAACTATCTCATTTCTTGTACCACCATATCAGAAGACGCACCCCATGGTTGTGAAAACAATGTTGGGGTGTTTCAGAAAAAAAAATATTTTTGATCTGCACCAAGCAAAGAAAATAACTAAGAAGATTGCTAAAATTACTGGAATAGGATAACGAACTGTCCAATGCATTACTAACACATGGAAGGATAGTGCTGAACCGACAACTTCATGACAGAAATGTGGCTAGAAATAAATTAATCATGTCCTTAGAGATCACTTAAATGATGGGCAAACCTGCATCATAAAACAACTGGCAGTAAAACTCACAAGCATGTTTAGTAGTGAAAGTAAGAGTGTTTCCATACGCACAATGCAACCATAACACTAAGAGAAACTACTTGTAAGTGAGGCTAATCATAAAAATCGCATGCCAGGGTAAGAAGGGAAGCACAAGAGGCAATGAACTCATCACGATAGCGACCACCGTACAAGTCCGTGGAGACATTGCTATGATATGGGGTTGCTTCATTTTGTAAGGTCTAGGTGCAGTGTTTGAGATGTGCTGGAAAAGATTTTACACAGTGGCTTGACTCCCCGGGCATCAACATAAGATCTCAGGTAAAAATGAATGCAACCTGGACATAAGAAGATGTCATAACACTGCATAAAGGTGGTGATCAGTGCCATGGAGAATGTGTGATATAATTTAAGCTAAAAGCAGTCCAACAAAATACTAGAGTGAGACATTTTTTTTCTGGCTTGGAAGAATATGATAGCCATTAAAATTCTTTGAAAAGTGCACTATGAGAATTTTCATTTTTTCCCTTTTGGACAAATGTCCTACTAAATTAGATAAATTAACAATTTGATAGCAAAATTAGAAAATTTATTCATTTTTGTGTTCAAAAGCATACATTTAAATATATATTATTTGTTTTGTTTTTTCAAAACGCTATAAATCCAATCCATTGTTTTGGCACAATTGAGGAATCAGCCTGTAATTGTGTATGTGGTCATTGAAGTATGCAATTTAGTATCCATAATATGTTGGTTGAGTTTTTGTAAAAATAGGGCAAACTCATTTTTTATTGTGATTCTAAAAAAACATTGTGCACACGACAACTTTTTAATTACAAAAAAAATGTGAAGATCATAAATATTATAAGCAATACAAACACTTGAGTTAACAGCAGCATCAGCCTCCTACTTTACCAGTTGCAGTTGCACTTGACAAAGCTCCCCATCATAGAACAGGTACGTGCAATATACCGCCTGTGCATCAATCGACCATGTGTTCGTTATTTGCCGCCTAGGGTTTATGGCATTTACAGTCATAGCACACAGAATCAGACGAAGCGAATGCAGCAGCTTCCCACACACAATGTTCAACACACAGCTCCCAAATCATGTGCTTCACCACAGTGCATACACTTCAGTATCCTACATAGTTTTGTCTATCCAAATCATACAATGTCCTATTTCATAGAACATATAATAGACTGCAATGACAATAATATTAGTAAAGGTAAACAACCCTTGATTTAAACGTTTTCCAAAAACCCTGGCCTTTGGTCCCCATGAGTTAAAAAACTCATGGCAATTGCTGCGTTGTACAGAAAATAGCTTTCCTTCTCTGATCATGTGGTAGCAAGAAGAAATGCAATTGGCTGGTCATGATGAGTCGACTTTTGCGGTGGCTTTACTCAAAACCTGGTCGTTTAAAGATTCTAAAAGAAGCTGATTAGTTTAGGAGGATTAGTTTCGATTATGAGTTTCCATATTAAATGTTTTGTTATAACCACCTTAGAGTGGTCTTACTGTATCAGAGAATAATCATTTGCCAAAATGAGAAATAAATGGTGTTTATTGCATCCTGGTAATGACTTTACATTAAGTAAAACATTTAACATATTGTTTAGTTTAACAATGAAATATGCAAAAATTCAACCACTTTCTTCACATACAGTATTTAGCCACAGTTTGAACTGTGAGAAACCCTGCAAGGTGGATTAACACGGTTTTGTCAAAGTAACAGAGCTTATTTAGGAACAACATTGCACTACACCTACACTAGGAAAAGCTTTTAAATCATCTGCACCATGTATTGGTTGTGAACTCACACCGCATGAGGTGCGAGTTCTTTTTCAGGGCATTCCCTTCTGTTCTCAACATGAGGTACACCCACTCTCATCAGGCTGTGTCGCAATTACAGCACCGTGTCCCCAGATGAACCCGCAGAGCGCGAGCGATGCAGACAGAGAGAGAAATGGCAGAGTAATCCATTAGACATTACCAGGTCTCAACCTGCATGTGAGCACAGAGGTGACTTTTTTTGTTGTTTTTTTTAAAGCTGGTCTCTGGAGAAACCTGCGGTCAGATCAGCTCACTGCCAGACGACACGCTCACCTAAAGCCACGACCTTTCTTTAGTCGGTCACGAACAACAGAGCTTTCCCCTTGAAGCTAAAAAAATATTAGTCACATCTAATCAACGTAAAAACTTTGAACAGTTGCATGCACATGGACTCTCTTTTTTTAATGCTGATCAATAAAAAAAGCAAAAAAATATGCTTCTGTTTTCTGTGAGAAACTGAAGGAAGATCAAACCACAACATGATGTACTGTAGTGTCTTCCATACACTTTAGACCACAGTATGTTGTACATCTTTACCAGTAAAAGGCTTTCGCCACCACCTGAACACATGAATAATACATGGGCTTGCGTATCTGCTGCTAAACTGACATTAAAATACAATTACAGGACATTAGAGCACATTATAGTGTCCTAAACTACTGCTGCACTAGGGGATTCGCTGTTTCTGTAGACCCTTGCTAGTTTGTACAGGTCTAATGTATAATTTGTGCATCACACACGCAAATACACCAGAATCAAAATCACACGCTGTGGCTTTGACCTCGGTTCAGATCGTGCAGCTATTCAGGTTTGCCTGAAAAGACTTTGTCAAATATCAACGTGCAATTCAGAACATCAGCCAAGACGAGAAAGAAGAGATGCTAGACAAGAGTCAGGGACGTGGAATGAAAGCATCTCTGCATAACGGAGCAGAGGTTGAAGCAGCCTCTCTAAAAGGAAACACGCAGATCTACAGGGTGGGCCATTTATATGGATACACCTTAATAAAATGGGAATGGTTGGTGATATTAACGTCCTGTTTGTGGCACATTAGTATATGTGAGGGGGCAAACTTTTCAAGATGGGTGGTGACCATGGTGGCCATTTTGAAGTCGGCCATCTTGGATCCAACTTTAGTTTTTTCAATAGGAAGAGGGTCATGTGACACATCAAACTTATTGGGAATTTCACAAGAAAAACAATGGTTTTTTTGGTGCTTGGTTTTAATGTAACTTTATTCTTTCATGAGTTATTTACAGGTTTCTGACCACTTATAAAATGTGTTCAATGTGCTGCCCTTTGTGATGGATTGTCAATGCAACCCTCTTCTCCCACTCTTCACACACTGATAGCAACACCGCAGGAGAAACGCCAGCACAGGCTTCCAGTATCCGTAGTTTCAGGTGCTGCACATCTCGTATCTTCACACCATAGACAATTGCCTTCAGATGACCCCAAAGATAAAAGTCTAAGGGGGTCAGATCAATGAATGAAATAACCCCCATTTTATTCATTCCCATTTTATTAAGGTGTATCCATATAAATGGCCCACCCTGTAGATCTAGAAATGAAATAACAAAACAAAAAAAAAACAATGTTGCAACAAAATTCCGTGCGATTTTTATTCACACCTATAAATGCTTCGATAAAAGACGAATCAGCCTCTCCTGGTTTCGGTATTGAGCGGTGGACGACAGAAACGGTTGACTTCATTGAATATGGGGTGTGGAAAGGAACAATTCACAATGTGATCCACATGATGGAGAGCTTTAATAAAACAGGCACACAGCTGATGGAATGCGGGAAGCGATTTAAAGAAGTGAATCAGGCTAGTTGACAGGGTAGATTATTCAATGAGGAACTGAAGGACCTGAAGATTGTTGATGATCCGACCACAACATTCACTCTGTGGGGACTAAAACACTGGCTGCGTGCTTCATGTTTTGCATAAATCGGGTTTGTCTGGTGAGATTATTACTTTCACAATAAGTGCTAGGCCTGTTATCGCCAATTATGGCGAAAATCATTTTAATCATTTAATAATTTTTTATTCTGTTTTTAACAGAAACAGAATCCATTTTTTTTTGGATTTTACAAAAAAATTTTTTTTTTTTTTATACGTTTTTGACATATGGCAAAAGGAACCGGATCTGCGATGTGTAAATCTCTAAACTTTTTTTGATAACCCCACAAAATAATAATAATAATAATAATAATAATAATAATAATAATAGCACAAAGATACTGTATGCTATGGGATTTTTAAAAGCGCATTTATGTTAGTTTTACTCAAAACCCATTTAACAAATGAAAATGGTAATGTACTTTCACTGATTAAAGCAAAATTCTGTTTAAGCAATGTTTCTTTTAAATAAAAGGCTCTGGTTTATTTTTTTTAGAATGCAGCTCTCCACTTCATTTTAAACAATTGCATGAATCATTTGGCTGAAGCCTTTATCCACAGAGACTTTCAAATAAGCCCTGCAGTTGATGGCTAACTCCTTTGCGCAAGGTCCTATTAGTATTACAACCTTCTGTTCAGTTCACAAAACTACTAATGAAATACTACAAATAGAGAATAGTCTGCTTTATTTTAGTTGCAACAAGTTGGACTTTAAACCTCAGTTTTGCACATGACATGATTGCACATTTGCAGCATTAAGAAGAGAGCCTTTTATTATCACAAAAGTACTGGTAGTACAGATACAAAGTAAAAAAATATATATACAGTGGAACGTTCCGAAATAATTCGTTGCGGAAGTGGGCTCGTATTCCAGAGTTTCTGTGTGTTTACGAAGCCGTGGAAGGAGGAGAGAGGAGGGAGGGGGGAGGGGGGGAGGAAGAAGAGAGAGTGACGCTCTGTGTCAAATTAAGAGTCGCTTGTGTGATACATGATACTTGGCGCTCGTAAACTAATACTTGCTCGGTTTCCGAWTAAAAAWKTATTHAAAATCTTTGCTCGGTTTGTGGAACACTCGTAAACCACGTTACTCGCAATCCGAGGTTCCACTGTATATATAAACACTTTGGAAAAAGTTGTTATAGGAATATAATCCGGAAACAAAGAGGTGTAATCTGGCACAACATCCAACCTTATACCTTGTACCACAAAAACCTGCCAAAACATTGTATTCATTAAAAAATGACAGAATGTTGTTTCGTAGCCCATCAGTCTCTGTCTTACTTTTAAAGTTATTAATACAACAAAATGCAGTCATGTAAGTGGAAATACTACCACGTACAAGGGCATGATGACTTTTCCCTTTCTCAGAACATTTAACATAAAACCCTTACCTTATACACACTGTATATCTACAATTCTCTGTGTGGGGTTCTACAGTATAAAAATGATAATGTATTAGAATAAGCGCATTAAAGAGAACCTTAAAGAACAACAATCAGAGCTGATCAACTAATCAACATCTTCTGACCGGTGAAAATGAAGAAATCAATAGGACTGCTGTAAAAGCTTGTATAAACACCTATTGTGTTTCATTCGCCAAACACAAGGCCGCAGACACACAGAAGGAGGTACAGGAAAAGCTAATTGAATATCATCTTAATAATTTATCACTCTAAATCCCACCTCTTTCCACAAATGTGCTGCTTTTTATATGTTTTCGGCCATAATGCTGGTCACAAAAAATCATCCTGTTGTACATTCAAGATCTGACCAAATAAGCAAGGAAAATGAGACAACTGCTGCTGGAGAATCAATGTGTAACAGGGCACCACACAGGAGTTGTTTTTCTGATAAAAGTGTGTATGTGCTCTCTAGCTGAAAACTGTAGGAAAGGATGGGGGCGTTACTATGGTAACCTGCCACTGACGGGCCTTAAGCAGCAAACCATTCAGAAAAGTGTAAGCAGAGTAACCTTTGCAGGATGGAACCTCGTAATGTGACACGTGTACTGTGAGCTCTTCAGCTCCTTAGCCTCTATCCTGAAGTGTGAGATTAGGGTACAGAGAGCGGAGCGGGGAAGTGCAAGTCACTGCAACACTGCGCCAATGTCAAGTACACAGCAGAATATCTTCCTGGAATTCAGGCATGGGTAACTTATGTTTGTCTTCTGATGCACATTAGTTCGCTCTGAGTAGGCGTTTCTGCGACAGGTTTCTAACAGCGTCCAGACCAGTGTGTTTAAACACAATCACTTGACCTTTAATCTGAGATAGAAAATGCAATGACTGGACTGGAGAAGCGGATAGCTTTTTATTCCTTTGTTATTAAATGTAACATGATATAGTTTAAAAACAATTTGAAAAAAAATGTCATGCATTGATAAACTAACAAGAAAGAAAAAATCGCAGTGTAGTATATTGACAATACAGTATATTGCTGTGTGCACTATTTAATCTTTTGTCGAGGCAATTAATGAAATCAATGAGACAAGTTTTTGAATCAGTATCAATTAACACTTTTTAAAAATTATTTAGGTATAATAAGAAATGGTAAACTGTCTTAAGTTGACAAATTACTTTTAAAAATAGCTTTGGTTAAAAATCATATTTTGCAAGAATTTAATTTCAAATTCAAAAAACATACAGCTGACCCATACAGGGATCGAAACCACAACCTTACCGTTATTAACACCACACTCTATCCTACTGAACTAACTGGACTTGAAAAAGCATCACAATACTGCCACTGAGTGGACTGGAGTGTGAAGCAGAAAAATGCTAGGGAGAAAGATAAATAAATGAATCCACGAGATATAAAACAGAGTGTGTGTGTGTGAGACGGATGTAACAGCGTAATAAGTGTAAAAATGCAGAGAGAAAAGTGTGGATTTTGTGTATTATCCGTGAGAGCCCGATGCAGGATTAGGAGATGGCGAGGTGGTAACAGACTGCAGGAATGCTTGTGTGTACTTATTGGGGAATAATTCTCTCTCGTTCCAAAAATACATATTGTCGTGACGAGAACAATAATAATAAAAGTTCTCTTTTTAACTTTTTAAAAAGTTTTCTTTTTCTCTTTTCTTTTTAGCACTGATTTTCTTTTCTCTTTTTCTTACATGAACGTTATGTTATGACTGGCTCTAACCAGAGAGACGTACGTTCGCCAAGTGCAGAATCTTGCGGCCTTAATTAGGAGTGCACCCAGGTCAGGAGCGACCGAACGTCTGGTTGATCACGGATCTGGAAACCCTCTGGAAACGCATGATTTCGCTGCCTGCGGATTTGTTTGCTATTTTGGGCTGTTAAATTTACAAAACACGTCAATGTTTTTGTTAATTCAATACACACTGCTGTAAAGAAAATGCTCCTATTGTTCATAGGAAAAGCTGAGTAAGCATTCATGCAAGCTTTGCCACACTGCATGTACTGTAATTGTTGCTCATCAACTACTTTCTCCTCAAGATAGACAGCGTCTCTGATTAATCGCCCGTCTCCTCCGATGTCCTTCATTCAAAAATGACTTTTTGTACATTTTATCCATCTAATGAATTAATTTATAGCATCATATTTTTTTACGCAGAACCGACTGTTTACTGGCCTTAAACGGCGTTCCACAGTTTCTAATATATTTACAGCCCAAAAACATGAATTTCATCATGATATATTGTTGTTGCATCAAACTGTCAGACAGTGGTGCAGGATTTAATACCGCTCCTCACTCGAGCTGATAACGCAAAAGAAAAAACGGACAGGGTTTCATGAGATACGACATGTTTTCAATGAACTCAGCTGCTGGGTACAAATCCCTCGCAAATCTTCAAGTAGTGATCAAGTCCATGTCCAAGTCTGTAATTACGTCCATGGTCCCAATAATGTTCTGCATAATATCAACATGAACTGCTCACTATGAGCGCTTAATTTGTTCATGAATTGTGTAAAATTATGGAAAATCTCACAGATGTCATATAAATTACCATAATCTTGAACAGTATATTATTTCAGCACGAGTATCAAGTCGACTGGCTGCAGACGGAGTAGAAGAAGTGTGATAAAGACATGGCAGAGATAGAGGAAGTGAATAGGCATCGTTTCAATCTTGGATGGGTTCACGTTATCTGTCTTGTCTTGTCTTGTGAGGAAGATATCAATCTGGGAACAAGTTCTTCTAGTCACGATATTCTTTCTTCCCCATATCTTAAAGATTACTCTGTTCTTTTGATAAAGCCCGCGTTACTCACCTCGCAAGGCGACACACTCAGCACACTCCTGCTCTTCCTCATCTTTTGTAGAGTCTTCTTCGCCCGGCTACACTGACACACCTGGGAAAAACACACAGAGTTTGGAGTTAACAAGCTGTCCGAGGGCGAGAGATCTTGTTGGTTGCTGTCAGACAGTTCCAGCAGTCATCCCGCTCACACAGCAGTTACTGTACAATCATTAGAATCTATCCAATTTGAGCTGAGCCGCTCTGTGGTGTAAAATTAACAGGAAATTGCATAACTGAGATTGTAACACTAATGACGCTTTGAATAGGCTTGATTTGTTCTGCAAGTGATGCTCATAATAACCATGGTGTGCACCTCGCTCACAAATCAGGCTCTTTGACAAAGTGCATCCTTTCACTCAGGAAGTTTTGCAGTATGCGTTATAAAACAATGTAGGAAAAAGGGTTGAATTCGCAAGTGGTCATGCTACAGCTTATTTGACAACAACTTTCCTATTTCTGTGCCTCTTTGTCTGAGTGAAGCGATCGATAAGAACAAAGACGGTGATGGTTCTACCCTGCCACACGCTGCTCTCATCTGCTAAATTATAGATGCCGCACAAAGAAAACACCATCTGGCTAGTTCAATATAATGCTGAAAGTTACCATAAGTAAACTTCCCCATTTAAAGTTTGGCAGAGGAAGAAAGAGGAAAGTTGCTACTGTAGTAATTGTCCGGGTAGCGCCATGAAGACCCCAAATTACAGTTCCCATCAGCCACGCTTGTCAGATATCCATGATGTGTAGTCCTATTTTAGGTTTATTTTATTAAGTTTTCTGGTTTGAAAAAACACATTCTGTGTCATGGTTGTGCAAGTAACCTGTGTTATAAAGTCGTGTTAATGGTCAGTGTTCTTGCCTCATACCATAGTGCATATATGTTATTATAGTCTCTTGTTTTTATTTCTGTGATCGTGTGCTTGAATTTCACTTTTGATCTAAAGGAAAATACTGAAGTATTGAAGTTCACTCACTCATCGTCTATACCGCTTAATCCTGTATAAAGGGTCACGGGCAGCCTGGAGCCTCTCCGAGGAGTCTTAGGGCATGAGACGGGGTACACCCTGAACAGGATGCCAATTCACCGCAGGACACACACACTATGGGCAATTTGGGAATGCCAATTAGCCTAATCTGTATGTCTTTGGACTGTGAGAGGACACCGGAGTACCCAGAGGAAACCCACCAAGCACAGGGAGAACATGCAAACTTCGTGCACGGACCCTGAGGCAGATACAGAATAAGGACATTTCACCATAATAAAAATACAATTAAACTAAAAATAACATTTCCAATTACAAATAAAATTTAAATTAGAAAACAGAATCCAGTCTTAGAAAAATGTCTATAGTCTGTATATGTTTGTCACGCAAAACTCGCAGGACAGTATTTAATGAAACTTTACCAGTCCTTTAAGTATTTGCCTAAAGTTAAACCTGTGCCATAAATGAAATCAAAATGTTGAGTAGAAGGGATGTTATGAACAGTTATTGGTCAGATGACGTCACAGCATCTAGCGTTATTTTATTTACTCATTCAGCATTTTTCCCACGGGATGGGCTTGACTATACACGTCACTTAACAAAGCCAACCAACGCAATAGTTTACCATCTATACAAAGAGTATGTGAAAGATACAGAAACAACCATAAAGCAGCTACAAGCCAGCAAAATCCTTAAAACACAAACAGGACAGCGTGACTCATCATGGCTTACTCAAAAAAAAAAAAAAGGTAAATGTGGAGTAGAATGGAAGTCATGAGCAGATACTGATCACTTATTTTTACCTTTAACCTTTCAACCATTTATTAGTATAAAATATATAAGTTATACAGGATTTACAGAACGTGCAAAACGGTATAAAAATATAAAAATATAGACTTAAAAATATGATTTAATCTATTTTGAAATTCATCAGTTATGTAATACAGAACAAAATAGATTCTTATTAAAAAAATTCCTTAATAGTTTTAATTTCTTGCATCACAGTGAATTTCTTTCATCGCATAATTTCGTTAAATATTAATTACTAAATAGAACATGTGACTCCATACTGTATTTGGTAAAAGATGTCTTTGAACACTCAAAATCTGTAACAAAGGACTCATGTTTTTAAGGATACACCTGTACCTCTGCTCTTTCATGCAATTATCGAATCGGCCAATCATGTGGCAGCAGAGTGATACATAACATAATTTACGGCATTTTCACATTAGAACCGAAGATCATTTCCGAGAACACCTGATCCCATGGGTCAAGTGTTCAGTGGGAACACAATCGTGAGAACACAATCGTTCTGCGTTAGGAGACCTTAACAGCAATAACAGATATAGTAGGAAGGCAGGTCAGAACACTGCTCTTGACATTTTTCCTAAAATATCAATTTTAGGGCACTGACGAAAGTTAACACCCTTGTTCTCTTCTTCTTTCATGTTTAATGGCGACTAACAAAACAAGTAGGTACTTACTGACACCTGTTGTATCGGAGGGTATAAATACGCAAGCACACCAACATTATGAACATTGGCCCGCCGAGGACTGTAAACGGGGAAGCAATCATTCCTGGGCACGGTACAAATTAATTGTGGCTAATGAGAAAACACCCTTAATTAATGTTCACACCAGAATAGATGCCATTGATGACTTTGACCATGTCATGGTTGTGGTTCTCAGACAAGCTGGTTTTGAGTATTTCAGAAACTGCTGATCTAATTCCCTTAAGATTTTCACACACAATTGTCTTTTTAGAATTGACATTGAATGGGAGAAAAAACAAGCAAACAAACAAAGAAACTAAAAATACTTCCCGTGAGTGTTTTGAAAAATAAATGATTTATTGAAAAGAGAAATCATAGACAAATGAATAAACTGGCTGAAGCTGGCAGGACGGCTATGGTGCTGTTATTCAAATAAACACTCTTTACAACCATGGTAAATAGAAAAGTATCTCGGAAATGCACAAAAGATGTCGAATCTTAATTAATGTGACCTGCCACTGACTGAGTGGTTTTGTTTCTGCATAGTTCTGTGTAAACATTACAGACTATTCTGCATAAACAGCAGCAGACTTTGTAAAATGCTCAATGCAGCCAATTTGGCACCAAAACAATGATGTGAATATTAACTGAAGAGCTTGGCCTGTATCCGTGTGATGTAATGAACGGAGCCGCTGCAATTTAAAACAAAATTAACCATATTTAATTAAAGGGCTTTCCAATTTCGGTTCCCACGTACCAACATAGTCACTGCCAGGAATGGTGAAGGGCAGGTGTCCTGAAAAAAACACCACTTGCCTGGATCCATTTGAAGTTAGTAGATTTGAGTGATAAACAGCCCCTGCTGGGACACAAGCCTTGGCAGCACTCTATATAATTTAACCTCAGTCATAAATCCTCAAAGGCAGAATTCCAAATGCTCATCTGAAAGCTAACAGGTCTTTGGTCACGTTTTGAAAGCATCATACTGCAATGTGCAGGCTTTTCCCAAAACCTTTATCTACACAATATAAAGAATTATATAATTACTCGGCATGCATTCTGGCTTATTTTTAATTGTCATATTGAAGCATGACGTTTATTTCTGATGTGTTCACAGCGTGGCACACTCAAATATTTCTTTGGACTGCCTTTAGCATTCGCCATGTAATTGTTTTAGCAGCCCTAGCCATCCCTAGGCAACGTTTATTTCCATCCAAAGTTGCAATACTGTGTCTGAAATGTGGTATTGATGAGCACATCCCAAAGACTTTTAATGGGGTTAAATTCAAGACTATGTGGTGGCCAATTCACGTGTGAAAATGAGTGCTAGTGCACCCAGAACCACTGTTTCACAGTTTAAATCCTGGAAGATGCCTGTGCCAACAGGGAAGAAAAAAATCCATTCATGTGATAACCTGGTCATTCAGTACATTCAGGTCATCAGCTGACTTCATTGAGCCTAGACCCGATCAACTGAAGCAACCCCAGATCATACTGTGACACTCCCGCCGAAGGCTTGTACAGTGGGTACTATGCATAATGGTGCATATCTTTACACTGGAATAGGGTCAATCTGGACTCACCAGACTACATTAACTTTTTCCAATATTTATGCTCCCTAGCAAACCTAAGCCTATGTTTCTGGTAACAAGTGGTTTTCTTATCAACAGCGTTGTTTATAAGAAAATCACTTGTTAGTGAGACTAATTTTTAACTGTTTTGTCCCAGTAATCTGAGTTCTCATCATTTTATATGTGTGGCTATTAAACATAACTGACTTCTCCTTTTGATTTTGTTATGATGCAATTTCAGTGAGCGCTTAAGTGATCTCGGTTCGCGGTCATTCATGATTTTATCCTAACTACATTCCTTCTGTGTAGTCTCTTTCAGGTTTTAATGAAGCATCGGACGGTTCTTAATCCAATTCCAGCAATCTCTTTAGGTGATTTCTTTGCTTGATGCAGGCCAATAATTTGAGCCTTTTGAAAAACTGTACCATCTTTTCCATGACCATTGGATACGTATAGTGGACACTAGGATAGGATATTCCTACTGCATCAGTTGTAGTTAAAAGACATGTTGCCGCCTGAAACATAATAATCACTGCAGTTATCATCCAATCAATGTCTCTTACAGCAATCAGTTAAAACATCAACGCCACCACCAGGTGAAGTGAAAAACATTGATCAACAACTATACACCATTATATAAGGAGTCTCCAAGGCCAGGCTGTATTCTCCGATCCCACAGGAAAGCCAATGCATCATGGCTTGTCAATGTCCATTCTGGCCATGATAGAAAGGCACCAGAACACAGTGCAAGAGCCTAAGCCTGCCAACCCAACCACCAAGCAAGACAGACCCCAAACTGATTAAGCACTCATAAGATATGCTGGACAAACAAGTTTGATCCACGAAGGCCCCACCCCAAAACACCCAAAGGAGCCACTACCAAGATCACACAAAGGAAACCCCAAAACCAGGGTGGCTTTGATGTTAATGGATGTACAGTTGATTGGGGTGAGTATTTGCTTATTTAAATCCAAATTCCATTTTTTGCCAGGCAGTATCTTATACTGTGCATTACAATAAATATAAAATAAAATATGTGCACAGTTTTCCTTCATTCAGAGCACATTAATTAAAAGGATGTGACTTGATTGAATAAAACTCCACACAGGCCTGATTATTAATCCGACATTACAACAGCCCCCTGAAGCTACCCCTGCTGCTTTTTTATTAGGACCCAGGTCAGAACTATTGCTGATGATGGAGTTACTCTGTAGTTGGCTCTAAGCTGGGTTTTAATTAGCAGCAGCTCCACATCATTAAACTCCCCATTGCGTTTCTCATGTTTAGATGAGGGTTTGGATATTTGATGCTGTTTTATGTTGCTTTTTCTCCATTTAACCTTATTCATGATGATGATCAATGGTTATTTCCGATATTTTAGATGCATTTGACAAAAGACAGGAAAAAGAATTTCATTTCATGCTTCTTCCATTCTGTTTGCATGTTCTGAGTATTTTTAATTTACACTGGCAAACCCTTAGCTGTCATTTTGTGAAATTTATTCCCGTGCTCACTATACTGTATATCTATTAATGTGCACTAATTGAGGTTTTGTAGAAATATTTCTATCCATAACCTTAATGAATGGACTGAACAGTTATATTGATTGCATGTAAATGTGTGTTAATTCCCACTCTAATCACCTGCTTGTCATAAAATCAATGGCTTCACTTGCTCCATTCAATGAATCAATTCATACAACAAAAATGTTAAAATTATGTTTTGTTTTTAAACCATCCTTATTTACTGTTGTGACTAAATAAGCACTTAATCAGATGTCACTGCAGGACCATTTAGGTGTAATTCTAATTCATTTTAGGTGTATTTTAATCAGAGAAAAAACAACACCAACAACAGGGCATGCTTATCAGGAAGATTTAAATAACTAAGTGGAGTTTTCTGATTAAAGTCAAGCTAATTATTTGTTAGATAATTAGGTCATTAGATAAGGCTAATTACGCAGCTATCCCCAGGGAACCGAACCTTTTATCCTGTCATGAGGGAGCATGGAAAAACACTGGTTTAGGTGCCAACCCAACACAAAGCACAAACACACACACTTACAGACATAATCATACACAACGGACAATTTGGAAATGCATGTTTTCGGGATATGGAGGAAACCCCCCCAAACACGGAGAGAGCATGACACACAGTCCAAAGGCAAGATTCAAACCCCCAACCCTCAAGGTGCAAGATGAAGTCATAGCTATAACGAGTTATTGGCAATTTTTTCCCCCAATTGTATTAAGCACAGTAGACCATTGAACTTTTTAAGCAAATCATGACCAATCTGAACTGTTTAAATCCAGTTACTGTTGTCCAATAAAAGATAATGAAGATAATATAGCGCTTTCCATTGCACAGAGCTGTGTGTAGCTAAGCTTGGCACTGATTTTTTTTTTATGCTTCTCTACTTATAATGAACGCTCCCTTGGGCTGTTTACTGCCATTATAAAGCCATGCTAATACATTTACAATTTTATTCGGTGGCGATGCCAATAACTGTACCAGCAAAATGGATCTTCAGTGTTTAATCCGAGAGGGCCTAATCACATGAATTACACAAAACCGACTTCACAGACACTAAGCAGCTTCCCCTAGAGAGGCAATTTAGATTTCCTTTAATAACCCTTTTTCCATGGTACAGGAAGTTCTTCTCTGCTAGCAAAATAAACCCCAGTAACAGAGCACTGGGTTAGGTTGAGTCTTGATAGAAATACCACACTAATCTAACATTTCTGTGGGTTCTGTAAGCCATGGGATCTTCAGTAGCTGAATGTCGCATTGAAAGAGAAATGAAGGGGGATTTTATTGGTTGCATCCTCAAACATCTGTAAGATCTTCCATATGTTTATTCTTCTATTGATAGTAACAAGAATCTATTAGAAATAGATGTACAACAAGCACGTTAATGTAAGTGAATGTATTAGATCTGGTGGTATAGAAAAATTTATATTTATTTATATTCATTATCACATGAGAACTCTACAGTGCTGATCTCTTAAATAGACTACGCTTTCTGAAAAACAGTAATGGGTTAGGAGGTTAAACTTTTAAAGTATTTTTTGGATCCAGAGCTTCATCAATATTCTCCATTGGATTAAATACTCATGTTAAATGACTTACCTAAAAGATATAGTGTTATCATTTATCAATGGTTATTTTATGACTGTGTAGTCCATTTTATGAATACAGTGTATGTTACACTTGCATAGAAAGAAAAAAAAAAAAGCTCCATTAAAGAGCAATGAACCTTGACCTTCTTACATACTGTGTGAGGCAGGCTTAATGGTAGTGCTTAATATGATCCTGCGTAATGGGGTTTAGTTTAAAGAAGCATAATTGAGCAGTTAATTATTTTTTAATTAGTTTATTGTGGCTCAGTGTACTTTGCCCTTGTCCGATCATGTGAAACAAACAGATACACATTATTTATTTGTACAAGCAAAGGTAAAAAAATTATATCGGCTAAAGAGCAGTTAAACCTACATAATTCCACTGCAATGTAATATATACTTGTGTCAGGTGATTGGATTTTTCACCAATAGCCAACTGTAAACGTGGGACACTTCTTATCTCTTTTTGTAAAAAATGAGCAGTTTTAACTTTTTTAACTCCCAGTAGTCTGGAGCAAGTCCAGAAGTCCAGGCTTTTTTACTCTCATAAAAAAAATGAGAGTAAACCAGTGCCACTGCTTTTTCTCATCTTTTTAAGTTGGAGCTCTTTCATTAAAAAAAAAGTGACAGAAAATATTACACGATGTGCAAAGGAAAGGGTAAAATCCTTTTATTTGTTTAAATAAATGAATAAAATCTGATCAGCTTTAATGTAATCAGGGATATTATTATTTCAGGTTGAAGCCCACGCAGTTGTCTGCCTGTCTTCCTGTACAGCAGAACTCTCTGTCTAACTTATTAATACAAAGAAATAACATTTTGTAAGGTTGAGTATGTTATGCCTTGTTAATGCCAAGTTGTATTTCTAGTTGTCAGCCAAATCCACTCTCTGTTACATTTGGCACATGACTGTTCATAACATCACTTTAATTCAACATTTTGATTTGAGCGCATAACACTCTCACTTCAGGTTTTTTCCACACCCTCTCCGCGTTTTCTAGGAGCATTACAGTACGGTCATTTCTGTCTCTTCGGCATACTGTGTGTTTACGGTAAACTATCTAGCTGATTCACTCTGTTGAGTGAATTGTATAGTGTGCGCCCCCTTCCAGGGCAAAAGTGCTGTATTTCGTCCTAAAAGATAATCTGGCATAAAACTGCCCATAATGTACATCTACTCAACGTTTTGATGTAATTTATAGCATAGATTTAACTCTTTTATTGGCATTTCATTACATTTTGTCGAGCTAGTTTTGCGTGATGCTGTGTCAAAATCTACTGAACGGACATACAGACAGAAATACAGATAGAAATTTTTCTGAGTCTGCTTTCAGGTCCTCCATATATGAAATGTAACAACAGCATTCAAAGAGCGAGTTCTGACCAATGTACAGTCAAAACCTTTTATGTTTGTTTGTTTATATAGATGAATCAGTATAACGTTCTTTTCATGTAAGTCCTAAGAACATGTACTGTATTTGCAGTACTCCGAGTCCCAGCTGATTTCCTACTCACTGCTACCAGCACACGAAATATTGGCACTATGCACACTAGAATAGAAAATAGAATAGAATATTCAGTTATTTGTTACATGGACTTTACAGCACACTGAAATTATTTTTTGCATATCCCAGTTAGGAAACTGGGGTCAAAGCACAGGGGCAGCCAGCTTACAGCGCCACTGGAGCAGATAGGGTTAAAGGCCTTGCTTAAGGGCTCAACAGTGGCAACTTGGCAGAACTGGGGCTTGAAACCCAACCATCACTACTATCGGATCATATCACAAATTTTGGTTACAGATCTAATACAAAAAAAACAAAGAAACAAACAAATACAGAAATTTCTTAACAACACTCAGTTGTTAAATTAATGTGAAATGTGAGGTATACTGTCTCTTATTTTTATTTTATTGTATTGTGGACACAAGTTTTTATTATTCAAAGGACGAAGGTCAAGGAAAGTTTAAGAGAGCAAAAATACAATATATTAGCACCCGAGAGAGAGAGTGTTTGATTTACGTGGCACAAGAAGGTGACAGTAAAATTCTATTTCACACATTAATGGCTAAATTTTGCAATTAATTCATGGTTCACATGCGTGCCAACCCTGGGGAGCCTTTCATATGTACTGTATCACAGGTCATTTCAAGCGGTTACTCCACGACTTTTTGTCTTTAAAGTACATTCACTATTCACTAGAGCTGGAGTCAAGACCTCCACTTTCATCTCCCATGCAAATTCAAGACCAAGATTAGCCACGATGTTTTCTTAAGGCCAAATCACTATCAAGACCAAAGGACCACCAACCTTTTTCAAGGGCAAGTCTTTATTTCAGCCAGGAGTGAAAGTAGTTGCAGGCCATTAAAAGCCTGCTACTGTATAGTGGCCAAGGGCATAACGCTGGGTTCAGCATGTGGGAGTTGAGCTCTCAATGGTCATATATCGAAAAGCCAACCACTTAATCATGCTTGATAACATTTAGTCATTTTAATTCATCATTATGGCATGTTTTATTTTTTTGTTGACAGGGTTGAACTGGCCTGTTTTTATTATTTTGGAGGTTGTAAATAGCACCTCTGTTACTGGATCCATAGCCTTTTTAAGGTCAACTCCATTGGGGCAATCTTAGAGCACCCTAGATTCTGATCAATATATCATAATTTGAGCATTGCACTAAGAATTGGGCTAAAAGTAAAAAGTGGCTTCTTTTCAAAATGTGTTAATGCAAAATCAAGACAACACAAACTAAACAGCACCATATTGTTAGAGCAAGCCCAAGATAAAGACAGGTGCTAACACAAATGTCAGTGTATTGCTGAGACAAATCAATATTAAAAACAAAACAAAAAAACATTTCAGTCAAACTTCAGTCCTACAGCCTTTGGTTTTTAGTTTTTTAATTTATGTAACAGTCCATCAAAGCCAGTTTTCAGACTGAGATGGTCATCCTGTTTAAACTTGAAGCAGATGAGCCTTATCTTTCCAGTACCAATTCCTTTTTATTTACATTCTCACTGCCCGTCAAACAGAGAGTCACTCCAATGCCCAAATGATCTGATTGACGCAATGGTTTCCATTCTATTAAGCTGCTCTGTTTTCGCTGCCCTTCACAATATGTTCATCACAGTGCAGTCTTGTTAAACATTTACCTGCTCATTTCGCAATACCTCATAGCATTCATTGAATAATATTCTGAATGCTGGATAAACAAGTCATCAGTCCGGGCCATTTAGAATGAAAATCACAAGATCCATCATAAGAACTGTGATACTTCATCTCTTGAATATGTCCTAGTTTCATCCAAGTGGTAGAATTTGTCTCAATAGTTCTTGAGAAGCCTTGATCAAAGATGGAAGAGCTGTATCAGCCACATGCTGAGCAGGAGAGGATGACCCTTGGGAGAACTGAAATTGTTGGAGCCTGCTGGCAGCTTGAGCAGTGTCCTAGTAACAGACCGTGGAAACTGCACATCAATCACTGAGCATATTTACTGTATGTGGAGCTCGCCAGTGGTCTCGGCTCACCTTAAAACCATCCTGAACTCCTCTTGGATCAAATGGTGGAAACTCGGCTCTGCGTTCGTGTACAGTCACCGGCTTTATAAGCAAGAGATTTGTATCAGATCTGGCTTTGTGGGTTGTTATGACAGGGTAAAAGCCAAATAAAAAACACGTATGGTTATGTACAGTACAATGACTTCAATTCTCAGATAAGTATTGGCAGGTATGTGGAGAGAAAGCAAAATGAAATAAAGGAACGCAATATTGACAAGAAAACAGAAGTGCCAGATTTTTCCCTGACAAAAATATCTTCATTTATTCTTCAGTGAGCATGTACCAACTTGCATTTCTCACTCTTGTAACTGCAGCCATTTTCTGTTAGTTTTACTGTACTTACTGAATAATTCATTGGAGTAATTAAAGAAAAGTCCTTAATGCTGAACAAATAAAAATGGTTAGTTAAGGAATAAAACAGAATGAATTGTTTGTGATGAAGTATTTTCCTGTAACAGCATGTACCGGGGTGTTTTATTGCACTTGTACCAAACTGACCTGAAGAATCTTTCTATTCATGTTAAACACACACATTATTCCTTTAGAAAATGTCATGAGGCTCAGTCTCTGTATCATCCGTTCATCTTACTTTCCTGTCCGCCATCATCATGTACTATAATACACTTCTGCACAGCAACCAACCCGCAGGCAGGTTCTTACAAAGGACATCAACTAATCAAACTATTAAAGCATACACTGAAGCCACTGCGGAAACCCCTGCCTGGTAAAAACCCAGCTGGCGTGCTCTGCATGTGCAGCAAGTCGTCAATCTTTATCACGCACGACTGAGAGGTCGAGGGCAAAATCGATGCCTGGACACAGAGGGAGGCACGGCGTAATTATAAAGCTCAGGGTGAAACATGTGCTGTTCAAACCACGATATAAACAGGAGCTCCAGGACTCCACAGCAATACACTGCCCGAGCCAAATGAACAGACAGACTGTGGTCATTAAAAGCGTTCCCCTTGCTGAACTGCTTAACTTTAACACTGTAATAATACGAGAGCGCTTATAACTTTAACAAGAGGCTGTACTGGACCCTGTAGCTCTCTAGTCTCAGAGGAGACGCTGAGGCTCCACATCAAGCCAACAGGGAGGAGAAGAGTTTCCGAAAGAAGAGAACGAATCAACAGAAGTGCGTAACAGGGACAGTGGGGAGCTCCTGCTTGTTCAACAGGTATACATGTGATTACCCAGCTGGAGTAATGCTTGGCACCTGATACCAAACTTCCACTCATATCACTCTCATGTGGGGGTAAATGTCTGGGAAAATAGCTGTTTACGTACGGACAATTTATTGAAATGGTGCCCTAATATAATTTAGAACGTTTTGAACATCCTAATCCTGTACACAATATCTAGGTTAAACCTTGGACATGCCTTCTAATTCAATGTTGTTTCTTTGTTTAGTAATTTATTTTCCACATTCTAGGAATGACGGTCAGGTCTTCTGGAATAAGTCTTATCAAGTGCATTTGCAAAACCCATCAAGCACCATGTCTGTCTTTCTCTCATGACAACCATACCAGAAAAGCAAGAGCAAAACTTATCTCTGCTGCAGAGAAGAGGTTCATTTAGAGTTACCAGCCTCAAGCATGACCAATTAACAAACAGCAATTAACACTCGGATTAGAGCCTTTATGAAGGCTTTACAGAGCATAACATCTCAATATCAACTGTTGAAAGGAGATTATTGCATATTATGAATGCCTTCATTTTACAATGTTGAAATAAAAGAAATAAAAACCAGGAAAGACTGTACATTAAAAGAGTGCACGATGAAACCAAACATGTACTGTTTAGCGTTCATTAACCTTTTCACTAGTGGTAAAGCTGTTAATTATTCATTACATTGAATCGAAATCGTTCATTCTGTAAATATGAGGACTATAGGCCTAGCTGACATCCTGGGAGTTTAATAGTTTAAATAAGAACTGACACATTATCAGTGTTAATAGTATAAAGAATAAGCAAACGGCTGTGGTCTCACAATGTGATTAATACAGCTCGCTTTTCAAATCTGCACATTATGTATTGTAGCAGCAGGTCTGCAAGCCTGTCTAGTCTGAATCTAAATCTAATCACCAACAACACACATCATCCACACAACCCCAGACATTCTGTAGAACTCTGTGAAGCATAAAGCACCACAGAAAATACAAAGTGTTTTATACCGCAGTATACGATTCTGTCAATCACAAAATACTGACACTGGAGACTCTTTCCATAAATGTTGTTCTTTTAGTAGAAAACGTCATCATATCAATCAGTATCAAGTACGTTTTTTCTTTGTTAGAAAAAAGTAACATTTTTAGTAGCTGGCTATCCAAGTCCTTGTGGATTATAGATAATAAAAATATGAGGATAAGCACATTTACATAAATCTGTCGTTTCTGTGATCTGAGCTTCAGTCAGAGTGACTGCTATTAAAATTTTATAGAAACCTTTTGACCTTTCGACCAGATTAGAGAATTCTGTGGTACAAGTCCATAAGTTCCTTTCTCTTTCATTCAGTCCTAACGTTCAGTTCACAAATCACAAGCTTACAAAAGCTTTCTGAACACATTCAGGATTATTAAACCCCCTACGGTCCAGGGCACGCAGCTACTGTGAAGAATTGATTAGCAAATTTATGTCACAGTATGTGAGTGATTCTCTAGCACTTTTGTCATATTGTGAATGTGTGGTCCTGACGAATCAAGATGAATAATTAATTCTATGACTGAGTTATTCTGGTGCATCCTTTTGCAGTTTTATTGACCAGGACGTTCTGGGTTCAGACTTCATGACAAAGCGATTCTTGGTCTTGTCGTTGGGTTGTATAATCACCCTGGATAAAAGTCTGCCAAATGAATAAATAAATTAATAAATACTTAAATAATTTTTTTACTGTATTAGTCAGGCCTCTCAGTCCAAGCAGCAAATACAAAAGGACTGCTCCACTGCTAAGCAAAAATATTATTATTATTATTATTATTATTCAGACTCTGTTAACAGGCTCATCACATCTGATTTCTGAGGGAACTGCATGGCCAACAAACTCCTAATCAGCTATTAATAAAAAAGGTTTCGGTGTAAAAAACAAAGTACATATATACTGTACAGTAGTTTCAACCATGTCGTGAAAATGTGCATCATGTTCTATAGAACAGATGGGAATCACCAGTCGCCTCCTGATACAATATTATCATACCTCAGTGCTGATTCGATTAAAATTGCAATTCTATAAGTATAAGTTAGCGATTTTATAAATATCCAGATTCAATTACGATTTTGTTACAATTTTAAAACTTTATTTAAAAAAGTAATTAAAATTTGGCTGATTTTTTATGACATTAGTTGTTACAAAATTTTATTCAATACAAACTAACTTCAAATACAAGATTTTAACTGAGCAGCATGCATCTCCGTCATCTGCCATAATTATTATTTCTAAACAAACTTGGCACATAATTCACTCGTACCACACGGTAAGAAAAAGTGTAAATAGCTTATAGTGTACCACCTGTAGGATTATAAAGAAACGGCAATGTTTTACCACAAATGCCTCCGAATTCTCAAAACTCAACTTCACAGTGGTCACACAAGATGGATGGATAGGTAGGATTTAGGCTATGATATTTATTAGAGCAGTGGGTTTACCCTGTAGCATAATTTGAAAGTACTGTTCATACTGTGGCTATAAATTAGTACCTTTCCAGCATTATATTAAAAATAATGTTCAGATATTTTCCCATTGAAGGAGAGCTAGTCACAGGGAATTCACATTATTCATCATGTATTCATTTACAGTAGCAAAAAAATTATATGCGGCTTTTAGAAAAAATCCAGTGACACTTGTCCTCGTTTCTGAAACTTTCTTTAAAGGTGTTTCAGTAGTAAAAGTACTCTAGCCTTGGCATTTGTCAACATTTATTTAACAGCTCTAACTCAAATATTGATTGCGTAATTCGAGCATGCTGCCAGAGACTGAACTGTTTGAGTTTTACAATCCTTATGCAATCAGCCTCACTGCTTTCACAGGTGTGTGAGCTTGATACAAACTATTGGCAGAATTACCACAAGAACCATTGTTTCTTTGCCCTGCTCCTTTTGATTCATTGCCTGTTGGTGCACGATTCCTTTACTTGAACTTGAATGACTTTAATCAGCAGCATGAAAACATTATGGCTGTTTATTGAATATTTAGTCTCTATACACCCAACCTTCACACAGTTCACTCTGAAAGTATGATAACGGCATGGCCAGTTCTTTTGTTTTTGCTGCACATTTAACACACACGGGTTTAAAATCAAAAGACGAATATTAAATTACAGATCATAATTTTAGCTTCTGTTTACTGACATTTACACCTAGATGTGTTAAAAAACAGAGAAAATGGCACCTTTAGTGGCAGACTATCCAATTGTAAAGTAGAAAAAATACTGGTTTCTTGCTTTTACCGCCGTTTCCAAATTCTCCTATTTGGCCTTTTAACAACAAGTACAGCCGTCACAGATGAAATCCAGGAATCAAAACAACTTTAGATTCATAGTTATTAAGTGTTGAAACATTTAATCTAACCGGACACAACTGTGGTCAACAAGAAACACACTAAAATTCCAGTCACATGTTGCTTTTTTGATTAATGAAAAATTACCCAAGTATTCTTGTAGCTGAATGGACAAAAGTGCCTAGAGCAACAGCCTTCCCAGAAGAGTAGTAACTATTGTAATAACACCAAAAGAAGAACCAATGTCTTGTTTGCAATCATGTGACTACCATGACACACAATATCCCTCCAGATGGCAAGAAGTGAAAAACAGAACGAATGAGATGGGGGAAGTCCATATTGAGCTATTTTAAACAATATTCCCAGAGAACAGTGTAAGCAGAAGATCACCAAATATTTTAGATGTGCTCGTCATGTTGTAAAGAGAAGTGGTTTTTACCCCAAAGGTTCATTTTAATCAGTAAGAGCACAATCGCTCCTTTCTCGGGACATGTACAGTACTCAAGCCGATGGTACCTGAACACGGATGTAGATCACTGTTCAGACACGTCATCATCAGTGTGGTCTGTCTCTTATGAAATCTGTGTGTGTGTGTGTGTGTGACCTACATGGCCATTATCCTCTGACCTACATGGCTATAGCTGATAAAGTAAGAAAACTTGCAAGAGCGTCGCTCTTGACGTAATATCAGTAATATTAGGCATAGCACAAACATTAACTTTCTTCTTCTCTTCGGCTCACAAACCAAGTAGGCACTTACTACCACCTGCTATATCGGGGAGTGTAAATACGCAAGAACGGACAACAAAAAAACCATGTGAAAGCTGGCCCGTGGAGTGGAGGGGCCAGGGGAAAGCAATCATTCCTTGGGCACAGTACAAATCAATCATGCCTAATGTAAAAACGCCCGAGTGTTAGTGGTATTGCTTAAGCGGTTGTTTTACTGTATATCTATCACACAAACTCACAAACACAGTACAGTGAGACCTTGGATTACGATACTCATACTTTTTATCTGCCATACTTGTTCCAGAAAAAAACAGACACAGTAACCAATCTCTGCATTCCTGCTTTATTCGACAACAAAATCGTGACTCACAATCTCATACTCGGTCTTAAATTGAACCCCAAAGGCATGATAAACATTTCTGCATAAAAGATGCATTATTCCCCAGAAAAACTGTCCTCATGCGCATCACAGCATGAGTCACAGAACTGATCCTGGTCTAAATTGGGATTTAAAGATATTGCGCATCATATTTTAATCATAAGGAGTTGGTCACAATTTTATGTTTTGCTTAAATTATGCATTTATGTTGATGTACTGATGTTGTTAAGATTCAGATGAAATACTGCAGGGAAAACTCAAACAAATGTAGGGCAGGGGGTCTTCCAGGACCAGAGTTACAGTAGAATATACTGTTATATGATATCTGTAGTTGGTCAGAGATCACAATATTAGACTTAAAGAAAATAATAATAAATTCAAAAAGTTATAGATCATGAGTAGTCGACTAAGGTGGCAATTTTCTGCGATATGTTTTCTTATGTTGTCATGCCAACACATGCATACCAACCTTCAATGCTGAAGATGAAAGTCTATTGTAATTCACATAATGTATTAATTCATTTCTATTCAGTTACTATAGTATTACAGTAGTAGTACTATAGTGCTATGTATAGTAGTACACAGTGAATTTGGAAATTTCCTTCGGGACCAATAAAGTATCCATCTATCATTTTATCTTGATGCATAGGGAGGCTTTCCCAAGATCTCTGAAGGGTGAAGGAGGAAGTCCATCATAGTCACATAATACAATTTTATCCCACAATCAAGTCCTACTGTATGTAATGGATTTTGAGTGTATCTTATTAAAATGCTGTTTGACATGTAACTTTCCCAACTGTGTGTAAAAATGAATGCCACCAACAGGCATTCCAACACCTACTGTACTGTACAGTAATTACAGCTCATTTGTGTTAGTAGGAAGTTAGTAGATAATGACAGCCTGGATAATGACTAATAATTAAGTTTTCTTGAACATCAGCACGTCAGCGAAAACTGAATTCTTAAAAATTGGCTAGAAAGCAGCTTTGTGTTCCGTTGGATTTATTAATATTTAAATTCGAAATGGGTTACATGCTGTATAGAACGTATTTTAAAGGATGAGAGGCTAGTTATCTACTCTACAGGGAAGCGAAACTCAACATACTATACCTGCCGAGTTGTGTGGAGAAAAGTGTGGCTGCAAGCACCTGCAACATCATTTACACAAAAACCCACACCATGCTTTGCTTTTTTTTCTTCTTTTAATTCAAACTGCCAAGCCAAGTTAATTATGCATAGAAGCCCTTGTCAAGGACGTGTTTCAGTGAAAGAAAACAGTACAATCAGAAAGCAGTAAATACGAGCTGAAAGCTGAACATTCTGATTCACTTGGAAGATTTACAATAGGCTGAAACTAAAATCCATAATGTTTCAATAGTGTTCAATCCATAGACGATATAAAAAAAACCCTCAAGACGGAACCAATTTACGGCTTAACAGCTTTTGTAGAAGTTGTTTTTGTGCTCTCAGGCATTTCATAGACATTCTGTCTGTACAAACTTGTAAAAAAAATATAGCAAGAATGGATCTATAGGTTAAATAAAAATAGGTTCATAGGGTTTCACTCAAGCACAACATCAAACTCATTCAGTTGAAACCAAAGTAAGTGGTTTATTGGTTTCTCTCATGGTTACTTTTTTTTTTTTTTACATATGCCACAATATCACACAAGCAGGGTTCAATCCAAACCAGGACTTGTGATAAGATTTCTTGTGAATGAAGGTGTAAAACCGGCTAACATTTACAGAAGCACAGGACGCTGATGAGACCATTCAAATTAAATTGTATATACAATAAAGGTCTTGGGGATATTTATTTAACATTACCTGAAGCAATGATAGTGTTTTGTAATGTCCAGCTATAAAGCAGTACATTGTAAAAAAAAAAAAAAAAAATGGACATAATTTTTCAAAAGTTGCAATTGTTAGTCAGTTGCTGTGGTACGTTTTTGAGAAAGCCCTTCTGAGAAAATAGTTAGTGTTAAACAGTTCCACATACCTGTTGCTGATCACTTTCCTATTACAGCAAGTCACCCAAGTGGTTTATTCCTTGCATAATCATAAATTATTTGGAAGAATTCCAATGTTCAAAAATTCTATTAAAAGATCATCTTAATCAATACACAACAACTATATCAAAAATGTGACTTTGCATCAGGGTAAGAAGTGACGCACCCATCCTGCATAGTGTCCACTGTACAAGCCTCTGGAGACAGAGTTATATTGCTTATTGGTCAGGTCCTAGGCTCAGCAACATTATGTGAAAATAAAATGAAATGAGCTGATGACCTGAATGTACTACTGAATGAACAGGTTATCACATCAGTGCATGTTCTCCTTCCCTGAAGGGTTCTGGGATCATAAGAAATTATTTTAAGACATGAATTGACCACCACATTGCATGCTGTAATTAAAGCTAAATGTGTCAAATGTCAAATGTGCAACTTTTTTTTTTAACAGGCCATGAATACGATTTAATTTATTTTAATCAATTATTCAGCTGTCCATAGTAAATTACTCATTTCCAACTTTTGATTAATCCAAATCAAAGTTAATGCCAGAGATCCCAAACATCTTGAGTTTCTGTAATTTCCAATGTCATCAATATCTACCTAGGATGCCAAGGAGTGCGACTGGCAGGACTCTTACTACAGTATGTAGAATGCTAGATTAGTCCCTCTGTCTCAGATCCAGGAGATGGGAGACTTGGCTTGCAGGTGGAATTGGCAATTCAGTTAGTAATCACTCTCTGACTTCTGTCTTGTTTCCTGTTCATGAAGACAGCAGATGGTGTGCGCCATCAGTTTGACCAAATCATACCACCACATAGTGAAACAAACAAACAAAATATCCCATTAAGTGAATATGAAGCTCAAATACACCCACAGTTCTCTCAAACATTTGTTATTTGAAGAAAACAGATGATCTGATGAAGCATTCCACGAGGAGGGTTATTTAGCATTTATGAAAGTAGTTTCCAATGTAAACACATCACACATCACATAGTGAGCAGAGACAGTGTTAATAAAAAGGATGAAACGTTCTTTAATAAATTTAACTCTGTAATCATTAATAATGGATGATCTGCTGTGGCATAAAAGGCATAAAATGCTGTTTCTGCCCATCAAGCCAAGCACTGATCATTTTACAATAACACAGCACACCTTGTCAGTTTTTATTCATTACTTGGGGTGTTAACGATTAATCATCACCTGACTGATCGTTAAGAATTTACTATCTCTCTCTCTCACTCATTCTCTATACCGCTTATTCTGTTCAGGACCAGCCTATCCCAGAACGCTCTGGACAATAGCCAAGGTACACTCTGGTCAGGGTGCCAGTCCATTAAAGGACAGAAGCACATGCACACTGTCAGAACTGGGCTGATTCAGTTCCGATCCGATTCTAGTACTCAACTGCTGATATGGACACAGACTCCAGGACCGCAAGATCTCTTTTTACATTATTATCATCATCATCATCATCATCATTATTATTATTATTGCCATTGTGTTTAACATTACATGTGGCCGAAAATAAACCACACTGCACTTCTCATAACGTTTTCATTCAAATTAAATATTTGAAAAATAAAACTGAAACAGAAATATTAATTATCAGTAACCTTTCTAGTATTTTAAATGCAACAATAAGCTTGGCTTCAGGTCTAAACAGTTCAAGTATTAGGACACTACAGTCTCTGAAATGTATTTTCTGGATGGCAGATTTTACCTGGGGTCTAAGTGCTCCAACAGGCTGCGAAATCCGACATTTTCCCCTCCAGATAGCGGTGGGTCAACGAGTGTAATGAAGTTGAGCAACTTCTCGGTAATCCCCTTAGCCCTTGGGATGTCTGCTGGAAATTTATCTCGTTTCTGGAAAGCATCAGCAAGAGTTTGCTGCCTGCTGGTGTCTGTCTGTGTGTTAGCTAACATGAACTTATAGTACTCTCACGTGAAACCTCTGCAGGTGCTTTATTAAAGTGGTTGTATTGTATCAGACATCAACCGTACCACACACAACCCTCGGCACACTGCTTTTATGCACCTTACAAGTAGATCTCTTGCTTATTGGAGGTTTACAGACTTAAATATCTCCAAACTAATTACATTTTAGTCAAACCAACAGGTAATGTGTACTTGCTCAATCACAATTTGGAGCATTTATGTTATGGCAAGTTCATGTGCATGTCATTTGCAAGCTGCAGACTGGAATGAGGATCGGTCCAGACTGGAAGGAACTACAAAGTGCTTCTGCAAATGACGTCAATATTTGCACCCATCTCTAGTTATGAAAGAATGGAAGGGTCTATCTATGTGCCATCCAGCACATCGCACAATGGATACACCCCACCCTGGAGATATACAGTACCTGTAGTTTCTCTGGCATTTACTTAGGGGTCAGGTAGACAGCTCGATGCCCAATTGTATCTGAGCACTTGGGGGTGAAGGACCTTGCCTAAGGGTCTAACAGCGGAAGCACCGGGGCGTCATGTGAAATTTGCAACCCTATTCATTCCTTATCATATTGTAACATGTTTTTTTTCTACATGGTGTCCACTTTAAAAAAAAAAAGTCTTTTTTTTGACATTTTCTTTTTTTCAGAATGCCTTTGATGAAGAACATATTGAAATCATTCTCACACAATACTGTTGCCTTTAACTTATGAACAAATTTAAAAAGCTAGATGAAAGTTGCAGACTAACCGAGATGTGGACGTTCGTGAGCATCCACTGACGACGACATTCCCTACGTAGTGCTGGCTCCCCTATGTATGGAGACTTGGTACATAAATGTTACACTCTGTACGTCTAATCTGCTAACCTTTAGAGGGCCAATATCAAAGTTGGCAGTCTAGCAAGCAGCATGTGGTCATCCAAAGCCAAAGCGATGTGAGCAGCATCTCAACCTGCCAATCTTTTAGAGATTATCTCTACTGGAACATATGGCTCCGAGTGAAACGGTCAATCAAGTGCTTCTCCTAATGAGCAAACTCTGCTAGAGTACACAGAGTCAGACAGAATTAATAATGGCAGCAAACTGTAATAAAATATGAGCCTGCTTGAAACGGGAAACAACCTTTATGTAACCAAAAGCAATTGTAATTAAGAGAACTAAAACAGCAACTCTATAATGTTGATATATTTCCTCTAGCAAACCATTTACACACGAAACTAGCTTTGAGTCAGTAAGCATTACTAGCTTGCAGAATAAATAATTCATAAATCATAATTATCCTGAAATTGAAAATCACTGGTTTCATCTGTGGCAGGAGTTCCTTTGTAAATAAAGAACGAATTGGGGGAAGAAAAAAAAAAAAAGGGACACATTGTCAGGTTCACTGTGCCCTTTTCTTTTTTTACTTTATTATTTTTGCTTTCCAGAGAACTATTGCATATTTATGAGCAGACAAGGCCTGCAAGCCAACTGACAGAAGATAGAGAATAAAGCAGGCCAAAAAGACACTTCGTGATGCATTATCAGCTTCCAAGTTGGTTCGGAGAAGAAATGGCTTTTCAATCCTCACACAGAGATCCCATACTTCACCCGCGGGAGACAGCTAAACTCTCGACCAAGATACACTACACAGTGTCATGTGAGCTTTTGGAGTTTAGTCCTTTCTCTGCTACGGACAAGGACACGCGGCATTTTAGATGCCAACCCCTGCTGTTCGGTATCAGCCCTGCTTGTGTCCATCTCCGACAGCAGCTCAAGGCCATACAATCTGGATGAATATTTTCATATGAAATTTAATTATTAATAACAGCAGCTAATATTCACAGTGTGGTGGAAAATAAGTCTGTGCTGCTGGTTTTGTGCACTTTTGAACTCTTTCTTCTGTTCCAAAATTTAAAACATGGCATGGTTAGGGTATTATCATTGATTTTATTAGTTATCTTGCTCCAGGGTTCCTGGCTCAATATTAAGTTTACTGTCTGAGCGGAATTCCATATACAGTATTCTCTAATCTCTCACTGAGTCCAGCGCGTTTCCTCTGCATGCTCTGGTTTCCTCATGCTTGGAAGTAAAAAATTAGATATGTACAATTATTAAACGCAAAATGGTGGCATTTAGTACAAGTTATATTAGCATAATCAGGAATGTATGTAGAGTTTGTCAATCATTTAAGCATTTGTTTACTTTTTTTAAAAGCTTTTGTGCTGATAAACATCGTATTAACGATATACTTTGTCCAATTACTTTCGTTTAAATACATTTGACAAAAGAAATATGCATTTAATAGTTACATATCGCAGTTTAAATTGCAATCCGTGTCAAAATGTGATTTTATGGAAAATAGTGGTCTATCAGAGCACAAATTATTAGGGATGGGAATCACCAGGGAACTACAGTATGATATTATGATGATATCTAGGTCCCGATAAGATCTGTACTGCAACTCTGCAAGTACGAATATCTTGAATGTTACAACTTCATGAATATCCTAATTTGATAGCAAGTTTTTTCAGATTTTGTTACAATTCTAAACAAATTTAGCAAGTAAATTGCTCCAACCACACATTATGCAGTGCTGCCTGCCCATGTGTGAATATCTTAGAGTGCACCACCTGTCAAATTATAGAGGATTAGTTACATTGCACCTCCTCAAATGAAAACATGTACGTATCACAATACATAACTATGTCTATTTCTCTTCCATTTCTCGCTCACTCATGCCAGTTTGCCTGAAAACCCATCCATGCCAATTGAAAAAATAAAAAGGGTTGTATAATATCAATACTAGAACTCATGATGTAGGTCAGCTATATGTGCACATTATTTGTTTCAATAAAACAAAGTTTTAACCTGATTGTTTATTATTTGCCCTAAACACATTTCCCAGGAGATAAAGTGGCCCAATTATAATTTTTCATTACAAATATTTTAAATACGCCCTTCCTCTATACAGTGAATGAAAAATTAACCTGTGTCCACATTACATTACAAAAAAAGTTAAATAAAAAAGCGTTCAATTCAATGATTTTTTTCATTTTTATTTTAAGACTTAATTCAAACACTGAATAGCTTGAATTTTGTTCTCATTTTTAAAAAAGTGGGGTACTTCTTTAAGTGTTCTTTATGGTCTAGTTGAAAGTCAAAATTCCATTTGTCTCCCTTTTTGTGCTGATCCAAAAAAATTATCTGATCCCTCATTCAAAAATACAAGATTTCATTTGAACCATGTGTTTTTTTAGATCCATTGCTCCCCTAATAGTAGATGGACTGGCTATACTAAATCGCCCCAGGTCTAGTATAGTGTGTGTATGTGTGTGTGTGTGTGTGTGTGTGTGTGCGTGTGTGTCTGTGTGTGTGTGTGTGTGTGTGTGTGTGTCTGTGTGTGTGTGTATAGACAGGTTCCCACTCTGTGTTCCCATCTCACATCCATTGCTTTTGATTAGCATAAAATTACTTAAGATTAAG
>QMIH01000030.1:288934-315291 GCA_003987875.1 Clarias batrachus
TCTTTCTTTCTTTCTTGTGTCTGTGTCTGTGTCTGTGTGTGTGTGTCTGTGTCTGTGTCTGTGTGTGTGTGTGTGTGTGTGTGTGCGCGCATAGACAGGTTCCCACTCTGTGTTCCCATCTCACATCCATTGCTTTTGATTAGCATAAAATTACTTAAGATTAAGAAGAAGAACAAGAACCAAAAAGAGAATAAAAACGAAAAAACTGTCAAGCTGGAAGCTCTTAGAACTACTAAAGTGAACTGCATATGCAATCTCCTGGAACATACAGTATTATTCTGAAATATAAAGGCGAGACTTCTTCAGCAGAAGGAAAAGCTGAATGTGTTTGAATGTGCTTTGTACTATGTCTTTATTACATCTTCCTCAGGTCTCAGGTTCAAGCTAACTTAACTTTTACATTTGTACAGAAAAGTGAAAAAGCTGGAACTTATCGCAACCTGACAGGTTTTAACTAGGCTTTTCTGATATGTAACCTTTCAAATTGACTACAACAATAATAATAATAATAATAATAATAATAATAATAATAATAATAATAATAGAATATTAATTAAAATATTTTTAAATTTATATTCAAATATTTGTAACTAGTATTCAACCATGAAACTACACAAATTAAAATAACTTAATTGTCTACTATTAAAATAAATATACAATAGTAGTTATAATTATTATTATAAATAATAATAATAATAATAATAATAACCAAACACCTGTGATATTTTTAATTACTGTACATCAGAATAACCAATGTATATCTTTGGCTTTTGGATTGTTTAAGAGAGAAGTCTTTAAACTTGTAGGATGTCAAGTTCATGTGTGGATTTTAAAAAATCAGGCGAAACATGGCAGTTTTTTTTTGTTGTTGTTTATCTACAAACCCATCATGGTCTATGGAATGATTTTGATGGAGTGAGTTCAGGAGCATTTTTGAAGGCAAAAAACAAAAAAACAAATCCCGCTAGAAGTCAGGGGATCAAAGTACTTTGGAACCAGTAGCTTACAGATCCTTATAACTTGGTGCGTTTTTTCCTGCCGGGTGTATTTTCATTCCATTGAGCTCGAGAGACCTGGCCGAAGGTTGGGAATCCCTACTAATGAACAGAAAAGTTGCCTCATCAGTATATAATAATCACCCCTCTTAACTCCAAGTACCTCATAAAGTGAAAGTGCTTTCTCTAACTACAATATAGATATGTTTTAACCCAAAAAAGTTACATTTACCACAGGTTCATTCACCAACACATTCATTTAAACAGTACAGTGGTTTAGGGGTTTAAAAGCTTGGCCATCCAAATGCAAAATACCTTAAATGATGATGAGTTTTGGATTTTCTTTTTGTCAGTCAAACTGCACCAAACTAATTTTCACTTTAATTAAGTCACAACTTCACTACATTAAATCATGAATGCAGTTCTACATTGTGATGAACTGATTAAATAATTGCAAAACAGATTCAAAGTCTGTGACACTTGAATGACTAGCGCTCATCTGATTGCTTCCCCAAAGCAAAGCAGTGGCATGAAAAGAGGTTTCAGCATAGAAGAGGCAAGATAAGCTCATTCTCGTCTCAATGTCCTCTGTGTCACTTCCTCTAATAAGTCCTCACAAAGCCGCCAAACAGTAGGCATTCAATTTCCAATTTCTCATAAGCGCAAAGGCAAATCTTGCCATGGAGTCAGGTTTCCCAATAAGAAAAATGGTGATGTTTCCACTTTGTGTGTAGCTCAAGAATAAGTCCAATGGCAAGAGTCAGCTATATGATATTCTACTGTAGATCAGTGGTTCTTAACCCTGGTTCTGGAGGAGCCTCTTACATTTTAGTGCCGTTTTAATTAGAACCTTCATACCTGGTTGCTCAACAGGTTTTTATTAATTTTCTATAAAAATAACACCACTAGCTCCACATTAATGTACTTGTTATTATACATTACAGTTTCTATAAAACTTATACTCCAAAAGCACCACATATGTATTTCCTTTTAATAAAAATGTTTTAAAATGTGTTGTTATTTAACACGGAAAAACACACAATCAGTCAAAAGTTTGGACACAACTTCTAATCCACTGGTCTTACCTGATTTTTATTTCTTTCTACCTTGTAAAACAAGAAGTAAATACTATAAGTAATGGTCTTAGATCAGCAATCATTGCTGCACATCAATCTGAAAATGGTTATAACCTGTAGGTCAACATTCGACAGTGGTAAAAATTATTCACAAGTGGAACGCCTTCGAGACAGCTGCCAATTTTCCCAGAAACGGATGTCCCAGCATATTCACACCAAGGTCTGGTGCCTGTGCAATGCAAAAACTCAATCTCATGTTAAATGTTAACGTCCATGACAGCACAATTACAAAAAGACTGAACAAGCATGGTGTGCTTGGAAGGGTTGCCAGGAGAAACCTCTCCTGTCTAAAAAGAAAACAGAAGCACGACTGAGGCTCTCAAAACTGCATTTAAACAAACCACAAGACTTTTGGAACAATGTCATATGGACAGATCAAACCTAAGCAGAGATGTTTGACCTTAATGCCCAGCACCACGTGTAGTTAAAACCAAACAGCATTTCAGCAGAAACACCTCATACCCATCAAGCACTGCAATGGAGGAATAATAATTTGGGCTTGTTTTGTAGCCACAGGACCTGAGCTTTGCAGTCATTGAAATCTTCTGTATATCAGAGGACAACTAGAACTTGGTCAAAATTGGGTCATACAACAGAACAATGATCCGAAGCACACTGATGCATTTACAACAGAATGGCTGAAAAATAAACAAAATTAAAGTTTTGAAATGGCCTAGTCAAAGTCCAGACATCAACTCAACTCAATTTTAATGTTATGGTGAGACCTTTAGAGAGCTGAAGTGGTGTTGTAAAGAAGACTGTTAGAGTTATGCAGAAAACAATTACTTAAAGTTATTGCTGCTAAAGTTGGAGCTCAATATCTTGTAGATATAAAAATATCTACAAGATATTGAGTCATGGGGAGGTACTTAGTATTGCCTAAATGTTTTTTTTAAAAATCTTTTTAGCTTCGTTTTTGTTACACAAAATATGGACAGTAAAAAAGTTATATGTTGTTGTTCGTCTGAGGTTGTATTTGCCTAATACTAAGACCTGCTACAATCAGATGATTTTTATTATATCTTTGCCAAAAAAATGGAGTTAACACTTTTTTAAAACACTTTTTAACAACTTTTTCACATGACTGTATGTATACATGCTTGTATAGAAAAATAACCACCATCTCAGTCCCAACAAAGTATGTTAAAGATATGGCAAATGTTTCCTTCATATCACTCATCTAATGGAAAAATTACATCAGCCAGCAAAACACCATAACATAAAAGTCAGTGAAGCTGTGCAAAAGCTAATCGATATCAACCACTTCAGAGTCTAAAAGCTTCTGCAGGTAATAAGAGCAACATGTGGGTCAGCACAACCAGGACAGACAGACACACGGAGATGACCTCATCACTAAGAAAGGAACACAATGAGACATGAAGCAAAATGGCCTGCTGAGCCGAGGACGTTTCTCAATAGCGTACAGGGTACAAGAGTGACAGTTCACAAGATGGAGTAATAAATCAGCATCAACATGTTGCACATTTCAGACTTCCCACTCTATTTGTTAGCAAGATGGATCATAAAACTGCGCAGTGTAGCACTTTAATGCACGGTTCACGCGTCATGCCTGGTTTGATAACGTAACACAAGTAGGCACGTAAACCATTACATGCATACAAAGCTGAGAAAGAAAAGATGTGGATTCTCTGTTATTAGGTCAGAAAATCAACTACTAGCTGTTTTTTCTTCTGAAAATGTGCTGTATAATTGTCCTATAAATGTAAAGGTCAGTTTGGGCATTAAGCAGATTTGTAGCCCTTTAGTTCACACGTCACAAATTGCTCATTGCATTGTAAAGTCTCTTTACACGAGTCACTGACGTGTATAATGTAATTAGTATGGTATTGAGCTCTACGGTTGTAGAAAAAAATGGTTATTTAAGGGTTCATTGGCTAATTCATGGTTCTTCGCCTCCCAAAAGGCTTGTACGTTCTGAAAGGGAAACAGTGTTGTTAAGAGATAACCACAGGAACATTTCACTGTTCCAAATTTTCTCAGAGTGTGACACATTAAGCCATGCAGGTCCAATAAATGTTGTAAACTAGGATGAGAAAATTACTGTTGTTAATAACATGCTCTTGTATTATTTTTACAAGCTGTGCTCATTTTCAACCCTCAGCCCTAACACAATGCATCACTTCACTTGCAAACTGTTTGTGAAATTCATTGGATGTGATTTATCGGTAATTGCTTTAAAGCCTAAATGGGAAGCCTGGCCACCGGCAATGACATGTTTAACATGCTGTTTATATACTAAACCTACCGACAGGTGACATTAATGACATTGATTATCTAGTTACCATAGCATCTGACGTGGGGTATAAGGGGAGGGTTATGAGGTGCAGCAAGTGAGCGGAATGATCTGTGGGACATTGTTAAGGAACAAATTGTGATGGCAAGGCAACTGGGTCAGAACGTCTCCAAAACAGCAGGTCTTGCTGGGTGTTTACAGTATGTATGTAGTGGTTAGTTTCTACCACCATTAGTTCAAGAAAAATCAACTGAGGAGCCTATGACAGGGTCATGAAGGTCTAAGGCTCCTTGATGCTCCTTGATGCTCCTAGATGCATGCTCCTTGATGCTAGCCTGTCTGGTCAGATCCCACAGTGCTACAGGAGCACAAATCTTTTGAAAAAGTGAATAATGGCTATGACAGAAAGGTGTTAGAATGTTCAGTGTATTGCAGCTTGCTGTGTAACCGCAGAGCAGTCAGAGTGCCCATGCTGACCTCACAAGTGCGTGTGATCATCAGTACTGGACCAGGGAGCAGTGGAAGAAGGTGGCCTGGTCTGATGAATCATTTTTCTTTTTACATCATGTAGACGACTGTGGCGTGTGTAGCTTCCCTTGGGAAGAGATGGAAGCAGGATGGACTATGGGTTGACAAGTTGCATAAAGAAATTTGATGCTTTGGTTAATGTTCTGGATGGAAAACCTTGCTTCCGGCATTCATATGGATGTTACTTTAAGACGTACCACCTACCTAAACATTTTTGCAGACCAAGTACACAACTTAAATGCTTAAAAGGAGAAGTGACCTCTCTCTCAGCAGGATAATGCTCCCTGCCACACTGCGAGGAAAGGAAGAGTCAGGGATTGTTTGAGAAACATGACAAAGTGTTCAAGGTATTGATTTGGACTTTAGATTCCTCAGATCTCACACTGATTGAGCATCTATAGGATGTCCTGGACAAACAAGTCTGATTCCAACTCCACGTTATAGAACTTAAAGGATCTGCAGCTAAAATCTTGCTGCCAGATACCACAGCACATCTTCAGTGGTCTTCATGCCTCAGTGGGTTGGGCTGTTTTGGAAACATAAGTGGGAGCTACACAATTTTAGGCAAATGTTTATTATACATTCACATATGTACGTGGGGAGTCACCAGTGATACGATATCTACTGTAGGTGCCCGTTCAGATATCTGAATATCTCTATTGAAATTCTGTAAGCATCATGATTTTATAAATATTCTGATCTTATATCTTACACTGATGTTATTATTATTTTGCAAGACTGTGTTGCCATACTTAACAAACTTAGTAAACAGAACATGTAATCTGCTCGTTACAGACAGGGTGCTGTGCTGCATACGATTTTGTAAAAACTAGGGTTAGTCATAAATTATCCGCACTCCGGTCATATTAAAACTTCAGTTGGCTGCACTGTCTTATCAGCCCTTTCCATTCAAGGCTACTGCCTCCCCAGTCACTGCTGTGCAGGTGTGAATGTGTTACATCAGTTCATTTGTAACTGCAGTGCAAGCAAAAATGGACGCTCCACACTTGTGATTGCATGAAAGAAGGGCAGCGTGCACTGATACAGTTTTTGTGGTCTGAAAATGTACCTGCTACTGAAACAACTCACAGAAGAGCATAAACAGGAGCGTTTGGATATCTGCATAACAAAATTTGGACTGATGCTCTGAGGAAGATGAAAGTTCCACCACTGGCACGCAGCTGGAAAATCGATTCCTAAAGTATTCTGGGATTCTAAAGGACCATTATTGGAACATTATCAGGAAAAGGGTTCAACAATCAACAGTGCTCATTACAGTGAGATGATTATTGAAGACATGAAGCCCGAATTTCAGATTAAACGCAGAGGACTGCTATCCAAGGGAGTTGTGAAACAAATTCTAGAGCCAGAGTGAGGATCATTTTTGACTCACCCTGCTAGTTTAAAGTGCATCACCTGTGGGATTATAGAGAAACTGGAAAATTTTACCACTTCAAAACTTCAAATGCAAATATATATATATATATATATATATATACACATATTAAAAATTACATATTAACAAAAATTATACATTTTGATTTGCCACAGAAAATAATTGTGATACATAACTAAATCAGTTTCTTCCTCATCTCCAGTAAACAGTATCAATAAATGCTAAGAATAAAGTTTTGTGTGATTTTTGCATTCATTTGAATTTCTGCTTATTTTTTTGGTTATAGATCTGGCAGTTAGCTTTCACCAGCATCTATGTAGATCTCTTCTAATCATTTTGCTTATATGGAAAGACAGAATTAGACAGAATGTTTTTAACAGATGACAGAAAAACAAAACACACACACACACACACATACACACACACACAGATATGTCACTAACAGATGCTGGTGCTTCCCCTATTTCAGAAACTATAAGCTGCAACTCATTTGCATGTCAAAATCACTAGTGGACAAAATGAGGGTACACACTGAGGGTACACACGTCATGTTGTGAATTCACACTGCTGTGTATCTGTGCGTTCAATAGTCCAGTGTACCTTGCTACTGCATTGTTATGTGTTGGTCCAGCAGAAACAACATTTCGATCCAGTCTTTACATAATACATGGAAAAATGGCAATAAAATCCACTTAAATTGACCTGACTTGACTTGCTGCATGACATACAATTGACATCCTCCTTTTGTAGAAACTTTACACACTTTCACTTGCACAAGACCCCACTGTATCAGTGTAATCAGGAAGCATGTGAAGAAACCACTTGGAGCAATCAGTTTAATGCGGTCTGTACCCTTCACACATTGTGTTCTCATACTGTAGGTGAAAAATATATAAAGCCAACTTAGTCTTATTGGGACCTACACACTCTACATAATAATTAAAAATATATAAATATATTCCTCAGTGGTTGTTTAATGGTTCTTAACCTTATACAAGGAGCCCTAGCTGATAATGAGGAGTAGGGGTAGCTCAGTAGTTAAGGCATTGGACTATGGTTCAGAAGGTCCCATGTTTAAAACCGCACCACCACCAAGTCTGGCCCCTGAGCAAGACTCTTCAAATGTATAATGAGATCAAAATAGAAGTCGCCCTGGATAAGGCAGTCTAGTGTAATGAAAAAGAAACACTATTGTGTATGGGCAACCTGGTGTAAGTCTTTCAGCTACTCCCACTGAGGGGTCACCACAGTGGACCACTGGATCCGCACATCAACTTAGCACAGGTTTTTGCCCTTCATGAAGCATTTTATCCGGGCTTAGGACCATTGGCTAGGGTTTGGGCATTGGTAGGGAATCAAACCTATGCAACCAAATAACCTGTTAGGGTATATCACAGCATTCAAGAAGCCACATAGATCCATACAATCAATAATAAATAAATAAATGCATACATACTTACAGTACATAAAAAGCAGAAATCCAGGAGAAGGATTTTTTTTACCTTTTTTATATTTATATTGAAAAGCTTTGCCTGCACAATCCCATCAAGAAGAACTTCACACACTTTCCTTTGCACACTGATAAATCAGGATATGTGTGTGTGTACAGTATGGGTGCGTGTGTGGAAATCTCCAGCAGAGATCAATTCCAGCAGGGGTGTACACACTGTACACTCTTTTTTTTTTCATTCCCAGCTCGTGCACACACGCACGCGCACACACACATACAGTACATACACACTCTCCTGCTCCACTGCATGTGCCAAAAACAAGTTGATCATTCACCTGCTCTGTAAAGCTCACTGCTGGAGCACTGCACACGAATCACAGGCATCTTCCAGATCAGCATTATTATTAAGAGTTAGTTATTTATTCTTCCCAATCAAACATCCCATCACGCGCTCAGAACGCGTGACGCTCTTATTAACAATAGAACAAAAAGCGCGTGCGTGAGCGTCCCGGACAGATGCTTACCTCTGGTCTGATCCGACACTCTGCGCTCTGCCTGAAAGCACGACACGACGCTAGAACGCGCTCCCTCAGCGGTAACGGGAGAGTCTCCGGTGCTCGCGGCGCTCACGGACAGCCCGGGCTCGGACGCGTCCTCTGTGTGTTTAAACAGGAACCCATGAGGACGCGACTCACAAGCGACCCGACATAAGCGTGTTGAAGTGTCACCCTGCCTCCGGGCCGCCTGTCCGTAATAACACACACCACCTCCCCCTTTCTCACATGCTCCCCTTATTCACACACACACACCTCCTTCCTCCTCCTCCTCCTCCTCTTTTTCTCTCAGTACTACTGCTTCCGCTTTACCAACCCGTACGCTAAACGCACTCCGTTTCCACGTGAACGGGTCTACCAATACACACTAACTAGAAGGGCGGGGCATATATTATATATGTAAATCAGATATGTAAACGAAGCCACGCCCCACGTTCGTGGTAATTTGTTTCACTTTTTACCACACATCAAAGAACACGTGCGTTGCAGTGTGAGTTGTTTTTAATGCAAACCATCCACTTAATCATCCAATACAATGATCATTAAGCAATCGTTTATTATTGATTAACCACTAATAATCACATGTGGCTTAGTGGGATAAGCCACATGTGGTAGGGCTGGGTATCGTTTGGGTGTTTTACGATACTGGTGCCAAATCCATATTTTTAAAAAGGTGCCTGAGCGGATACTTTAGGGAAAAAACGGTGGATAACATTAAAGATTTTAAATTTTATTGAGAATTTTTTTTAAACAAACAATATATTAATTAAAAAATAGTTGAAAGTATACCTAAATATAAGTAAATGCACAAGACACAACAAGACACAACAAATTTCCATCTATCCATCTAAGTTCCTCTGTAGACCAGCTAGGGATCATGGAGGCCAACGGTGACCACTGTATTTATTCCCATCTTGTACAACCTCTTGTCAGCTCTCACACGTGCGTTCATACACTACTGAAATTTGGGAACGCCAATTAGCCTAATCTACATGTCTTTGGACTGTGAGAGGAAACCAGAGAACCCGGAGTAAACCCATCAAGCACGAGGAGAACATGCAAACCCCATGCACACAGACCCGAAACATACTCAGGGGGTGCAATGCAACAGTGCTAACCACTAAGGCACTCTGCCGCCACAATAAGTTTACATACTACAGTACCTAACCCAACTACAATAATTTAGCACCAATAACAGCAAAGTAGTTGGTATTCTTGGTATGCTACAAACCAACCTTAAATGTCAGGAATTCTTTGGAAGAAATATGACCATGGTTGTCTTATCTTGCAAAATGAGACACATCTCCTGACTTATTGCATGTCCTGCAAAAGAGAAAACACCCTCCGATGGTATTGAGGAGGATGGTACACACTGGTACTGTATGTGTTTGAAAGTGCAGTAAATATGGCGAGGCTGTCCCGCTTCCCCCATCACCAGGCTACAGGGTTTTGTCCTGTCAAACACGGTGCATCCCTCTGCCTTTAGCTTCATCCCATGTGTCCTCAAATGGTTCACTAGGTTTGATGTGTTTCCCCTTTACACGTAGTTGTTGAAATTCATTTGTTGCATGTCGCGATGTCAGAAGCTTTTAGTGTGAAATAAAGCCTACTTGATTTGATTGGATTAACCATCCATCTTCACTTCACCATGTCATCCTGGGCAAGTTTACAAACCGGAATCTGTGCCTGGTAAACTGGGCGTGACAGGGAAACACCCAGAGTGGGAAGTCAGTTTGTCAAACTGACTTGCACACACAAACACTCACGCACATACTGTACATGTTCTCTTTCACACCTAGTGGAGCTTTAGCTTAGTTGATACACCCACTGACATGTTTTGAGAGGTGTGAGGAAACTAGAGAAACTGGGAGAAACATGGACATTCATAAATGCATCACCCAGAGAGAGAATTGGGCTCATTTTCTTCTCCTTACTCTGCTACCAAAATGTAATTCTTCTTTCAGTTGCTCCTGTTAGGGGTCACCAGAATGGATCATCAAATATGCATATTTGATTTGCACCATTTAAGCTTATTCAATTCTATGAAATTTTTATTTATATATTTTATCAATGGTCACACAGCAGCTTTACAGGATGAAAAAATGAGTTTACATTTATTTATACATATTTGAGAAAATATGTTGGCTGAGATGACAGTAGGAAGAATTCTTGAGAGAAACTGGACTCGACAGGGAACCCATCCTCATTTGAGTGTGTCCAGATAGCAGGGATTGATCTGCAGTCATACTGTGTATTAGAAGGCTAGAAGTTCTGTATAACAGGAGATGTGTTTAAGTTAATATGGAGTCCAGTTTCATTATTGGAGGCTCAAGTAAAATAAAAATAAAAAACAGTTTGTAGGTATTTCAGTTCTGAACTTTTAAGTGACTGCAATCACAAGTCATTAAAGAACAGCTGTCTGCATCAGCCGAGTCCAAGACTATCTTCATGGTCTGGTGGAACCATCCACAGGACCCCAAGCAAGCCAAATCACCACACGCATCCCAAGCAGACCAGATTACCACAAAGATCCCAAGCAGACCAGATCACCACAAGGATCCCAAGGAGACCAGATCACCACACGCATCCCAAGCAGACCAGATGAGAGCCTCAATCTGTTGAGATCTCCACCCAGAAGCAGGGCAACAGGTCCGGAGAGCAGAGGGGGTCCACATCACTGGCAGCTCAGGAGCGGCAGTGATGCTCTATCTCTACAGGGAGAGAGACAGATAGAGAGAGACAACGAGAGGGAAGAGTTTGGTATAGTCACAGTCACATGATATATAAGGTGAATGTATATTTAGTGCAGAGTGCAAACAGGGATTCTGGCCGGACTAACTATAACAGCATTAATAAAAGAAGGAGCCAGAGAGAAACACAGACATGAGAGCTCCCTGGAAATTAAAGCAACCAGTCACTCAACTGTCGACAAACCTGAGTGATCAATTATCAGTTATCAATTAATTATGTAGGATGGCCTTCCTGACACACCCTTTATCAGGACTAGTGGCATGAATCGTTGTGTGTGTGTGGAGTTTGCATTAGGGTTGTTTTCCTTCATCTACTTGGGTCTTCTACCACAGTCCAAAGACATCTAGTGTAGGCAGTTACAAATTGCCAGTAGTGTAGTGTGTGTGTTGGGACCCCATTCTTATATCTGAAGAAAAACCCCATTCGACGCCAGTATGCAGGAAAAGTATATAGATACTGGATGGAAGGACTTCAAATAGCGTCAAACAGCAGTACAGAATATAACTAAGCATTAATTACCAGATAGTTCAAAATTACAAGTTAATAAGACATTAACAACAGTATTATAGCATGTTAGTTTGGAAACTACCCGTTAGGTCTAACGCAGCATGGTGTATTGTAGCCCCATGTGAAACCCTCAGCCTGTGGGTACAAATTACTTTATTGATGAACTATGTACAGTAAAGTTATTATGACTACAGTTTGCACATTGGGTTAACTTTTTTCATATGAGCACAAAAGAAGCTTCAGGCCACCTCCCACCTACCCTACCCACAACCCTCACCTCTTAGACACCTTTTGGTGAAGCAGGCTTACTCAAAATAAAAATTATCACTCTATCATAACCGTGCATATTTTTAATGGTGAGTGACACATGAATATATTCAAATGAGCATACCTCTAGTAATACAGTACCTGATAAACGTTATGTGTTTATAAATATTGCAGAATAAATGCAAGATAATCCTTTAATTTCCTAGAATACTTATGTCAAGAGTTGGCTAAAAAAATCTGGTAGCATAATGCTGTTTATAAATACATATAAGTATGTATAAATTTAATCAAATCTTTATAATTGGTCTTATTAAATACAACAAATTTGTGTCTTATGTTAAAATAAACTGCGTAATATTAACCTTAGAAACAGCCAATGAAATTATCAATTGATTAAACAGTAAAACATTTATAGCAGATAAAGTTTTTTTTTTTTTTTTTTTACTTCATTTTTTTAAAATTCCTTTTTCTGGTTCTTATCAGACGCAGTGGAAATTTAGAGAAAATGTATTTATTCGTCAGGTCCGCATCCCCGAACCAGCATGTTGCGTTGCACAATATCGAGCCAATTCGGATCATGATGACCCATCTACCTGACCCAGCAGCTGAGCTGTAAAAATAACCCAGCATTTTCAAGAGTATAAGAAACCACCAAAGAAACAACTTTACCTCAAAAGCAGAAGCAGTCGCATTAAGATGCACACATTCAAAAGGATCGGAAGCATTTAATCTGGTCTTAAATTAATTATGCATAACTACGAAGAACAATTTAAAAATAAATAAATAAATAAATACGTACATGCATACATAAATAAACCTTACAAATGAACTAAGACAACATTTTGATAAGAATTGAGAACAGTTTGTTTTGCAAGAGAGTTTGGAATTCCAAGGTTTCTGTGCACATACTGTACAGTGGTGTCCAAATGTATTAAGACAGCATGCACTACTGTATGTACAACATCATAGGCCTGTGCACAAAACAGGTGATGTCATCTGGCAAAAGGGTAGTGCTAATTATAATTAATTAGATAGAGAGATAGAATTCAAATGCATGCCATACATTGCAGATTACAGATTTATCATTTTTAATTTTCCTTCTATGGTCTATCACATAAAATCCCAATAAAATACATGTACGTTTGTGGTTGTAACGTTAAAAAATGTGAAAAAGTTCATGGGGTATGAATATTTTTGCACTGTATATAATAAGATAGTAAGATATACTATACTACGATAGTAAAAAATAGCCATTACTAGTAGAAGACCACAGTTAGTGTACACCTGAATACAGCTGATGAAAAGGAAATATATTGTAGAAAAATGGGTGACAACAGCATTGCATCAAAGTACACATTAAACCTATGCCAGCTAAACCAAGGCCATAGGTACATGTGTACAGATGACAAAATGAAATCAAGGATACACTTCTTTTTTTTTTTTTAATCAAATTGGGTTTTTGAAAACATGCCAATTTTTTAGGAGTCGCTTTAACAAAGAAATAGTTAATTAACGAAGAACCAGTCATATAACTGTGCCTGTTTTAAAGTCTGCACACGTACAATGATGTTTGCTTGCAATTACAAGAATTAAAAGTGCCTCTGTAAGAATAATCTGAGACCTACAGACTGCGAGGGAGGAAGGAAGCTTAAAATTGAATAAAGCTGAGCAACTCATTATGTTATTGTAGGGGGGGAAAAAAAGGTTCATCTGTTTTTCCAGACACGTCACTACTGTGTTTTGGATCATCCGCGGTTCAACAATGGGTAACTGACGTCAGCCGGTAAATAGCTGCAGTAGATAGCTCGAGCAATGAGATGAAAAGACCTTTCTGGTACGCAGAAAGATGGAGAGAACACCATAAATGTGGGCTGTACATGTGAAACTGGTCATCATTTGTACTTCCATGGATACTGGTGGGCCTTGATGGTGTTTTGGATCAAAAGAATTACAATAGGTTGGTGTGCAGTAGGGTGCCAGTTAGTGCGGGATGGGATTTGAATATAATGCCAAATTTATTCAGAATTACTCATCATCACAGAGGAACACAGCAAAACAGTAAACTCATGCTCTGTGAACCCATACTGCTTGTGTCAGTTCAGATCCTTCCATCAAAATGATTAAAGAGAAACTGAGTAACCTGGCTTTGTCTGAATAGGGTCCGTTCTTCTACTCTCTGTTCTTGGTGTAATGCACAGTTCTCCAAGCCATTCCACTTAATAAGTTGATTGTATAAGTTGTTTGGAGTGAGAAACGCATGCCTGACACGTGTATTCCATGACAAAGGAATGGGAATCTGTAGTCCAAGCAATAATTCTATGAACAAGAGATTTCAAACACCAAGAGAACACCACAACCCATTTCTCCATGCCAACCAAGTCCTCCAAGAACATAGCTGTTTGTTTTCTTTTAAACCATGTATTCACAGGATTTTATCAGATGTGCAATAGTAAAGAACTATAGAGTCTACAAGGCAAAAATGAATTTCCTGCTTCCTAAAATTTTTTATAAATAACTACATAAATCTATGTGTTAGTGGGTGTTTTATTGGTGATAGACAGTACAGTATAAACAACAATTATGTAATCACACCACAAATACAGGGAGGAACAATACTTAAATAAGGCTTTTGAAGATCATAAATGTTTTCACTATGCATGATGTTTAGATCTTAATGAGACTTAAACTACAAAAGTGTCTAAATGTATTCATAATTACTGAAATAATGCTGATTAAAGGTTCTGTTTATCTAGTAAACATGAATATAAACCTTTTTACAGGCACATAGGAAGCTGTAAATATCTAAGGTAAGTTATGTTAAGGCTTTATTTGTCACATACTGTATACATTACAGCACAGTGAAATTCCTTCTTCGCATATCCCAGCAGAACTGGGGTCAGAGCTCAGGGTCAGCCATGATACAGCGCCCCCTGGGGATCGAACCGCCGATCTTCCGATCAGTGATTTTAATTTGAAGTGATTATAAAGTATAAAAAATATATATATAAAATTATAAAGCGGTGGTATAAGCATTTCACTGCATATTATACTGTGTATGACTGTGTACTGTATGTGACAAATAACATTTGAATTTGAATTTATTTAACTCAGTACCTTAGTCCTCTGAGCCACCACTGCTACTGTGGAAACCAATTTTATGACGGCCGACCACTTTACTAGTCTCACCAATTAGAGATCCTGCTACCGAATATAGAAAAGGAAATGAAATGTTTTTATTTAATTTATCTTTAAATAGTGTAGTAACTGTAATAGTGTTTGGCCTTTAATTTACACAAGCAATTCATCACTGCTGAAGTGATTTACAGGCTGTGGGAAATCACACTGTGGGTGCTAAAGTCATTGCTTAGGTGCCCAATTTCAAAAATGACAGATTCAAACCAGTATACATCCTTTTAGTAACGTGTGTGTGTGTGTGTGTGTGTGTGTGTGTGTGTGTGTGTGTGTGTGTGTGTGTGTGTGTGTGTGTGTGTGTGTGTGTGTGTGCGTGTGTTTGGATATACCCAGGGTATACCCCTCCTCATGCCTCAAGTCACCTGAGATGGCCTCCAGACCCCTGCAGGATGAATGGTACAAAAGATGAATGAATAAATGAATGTAGGTGCTCTTAAGTTTTACCTTTTTTTTTTGTTTAAATTGTTCCTAAATTCTAATTCTTTTAAATGTGGTAATTCTAAAATGAAATTCTGCACATCAGTGTGAAATATAAATGTGGATGTCTGGCACTGGCACCAGTCTGTTTGATTACGATTCCTAACCTTGTCGTTTCACTCCTCTGATCCAAAGGATTTTTTTGCCCATTTTGTGATGAACCATTAAAACAGGTATGCATTAAAATGAACGAGAGGAGCTGATTTACTTTGGGATCTTAGCTCACTGGTTAAGGGCTTACTGATAGGAAGGTCTAAGGTTCAAATCCCACCACCACCAAGTTGCCAGTATTGGGCCCTTGAGCAAGACCCTTAACCTATTCAGATATATAATGAAATAAAAGCAAAGTCATTCTGCATATGTGTGTCTGCCAAATGATAGAAATGGTATTTTTTAGCACCAAATAGCAACAGATATTCCAGAAAAGCTCATGCATGGTTGCTGTCAGGTTGAGCCTGAAAATTGATGTGAATTGGTAAGAATCCAGAACGTTCTCACATACTGTACAGCTGGTGTCAAAAAGCAGTGCTTATAGTACAGATGTTTTCCAAACGAGACAGGTTTTTCAATTAACTAAGCAGCAGTGATCATGACTATGAATTCTTATGAAGAGACAGTACACTACGCATAGGTGTATCCCTTTTTTTTTTTTTATGACATCACATAAACAGAGAGAATCTGGACAGAACCGATGATTACATAGAGCCCCCCCAACCTCAAGCTCTATTGTCCCAGTGTGGATTTGGTGCTTAAGCAGCATGACTGTGATTAGAAATCTCAACCATCTGGTAGTTTTTGAGAAAAGAGAATAGAGAAAATCAACACACACACACACACACACACACACACACACACACAAAACACAGAACAATTCCCTGATTTGAGATGATGGCTACGTTGGCCCTGCACTTCTCTATGCTAAAGCTTCACACAGATCAGAGGTTAATATGACAAGGCAGCCTATCAAACACATCCCACACTCTCTATCCTACATCATTATGTGAAATCGCAACATGGGTAAGGTTGTACATATTAAACGCCTCAAACCACTGCATAACATCTGGACCCTCACACGCTCCACACTTCCACTTAAACACTCTGTAGCGTATAATGTCGTTTTACAAAAGTAGACTTGGGAATACAAGCGGCGTTAAAGGGGTGTTGCCTAGCAACCCACTTCGACTTTAAAATGCATGTCCAGATATGTTTCAGACCCGAAGTCGCTGACAGAATTTACAAACATCGCACTACATCATGAAGCACTTTGTTCCTGAAGGAAGGAGAAAGAGTCTCGCTGCTCTTCGACGCACGGTTATCACTCTCTTACAGTAGCTAGCCTGCTTTCAAGCGTTTATTTATGATATACATTATAAGCTGATGGTAGACTCAACTATTTGGATACTTCTCTTGATAATGCATCCCTCCAAACCTTCCTGTTAGCTTCCTGCTCCAGCTTCACCATTGCATCCACTTGATGACTTTGTTCTACTACTGTAGGTGATTGATAAAGTAAGGAAAAAATTTACATAAAGTGAACTCATAAGGTGTCTGTCCACCACAACCTAAAAGAAAAGTGCCTTGGCATACTGTAGGTTTCACAAGTTCCTGGAATGAAGGTAGGTACAATAGCATTCCATCATGCATTTGATACTTCGATGATGGTGCTTGTGAAGACCACTGTCTAAGACAACGGTCCAGAAACCTACATACTGTAAGTGGACTGAGATGTAGTGAAGGTGAAAGCTCCTGTATAGCATATAGACTACTAACATACTGCAGATGGTGCCGGGTCATCCTGGAAGACACCACTACCATTAGGATAAATGTAATGAATCAGATTATGGAGTAGTCCAGTCCAATCCAGTTGATATGACTCGACTTCCAGATAACCTCACCTGGATGACTGAGAATCTTCACAGATTAATTAGAATCATTTCTTGCATTGTGATTGTGCAGTAATATTTTTTTCTCCAAGCAGAGGAGAGAATGGAACTCATTCATACAGTATGTATTCCTAATTCCCTTTAATCATAACGGATTTCCAGTTTTTCCCTTTTTGTATTGTAACAATCGTAAATTATTATGATTTTGGTTTGGAAAAATAAGATGAAATATAAATATTATAAGGATACAGTATTATCCATGTCATGCACCCAATATAAATCAGAAAACAAATTTCAACTATTTGTGACGATTAAACAAATCATATTCTGTATTTATTTTTATGACTTTCTACTGTGTTTGTGACTCCAGCATGGTTTTGTCTCATCCGTCAGTATGGAACAGTGCTAGAAACTAACTAACTAACTAGCTAACTAGCTAGGTAGAACTAAAACAAATGCAATTTAAATCTTTGGTACTGGCCCAGTGGTCAGGTGAAAAGCATCGATCAAGCTTTCTGGGAAATCATTTATAAAATTTTGCATGAAATCCACTTCCAAATGCATGCAATGTGTAATGTCATCTACTCTCATAATTCCTGTTTCAAATCCAAGCCATACTGTACATATCATCGGTGCAGGGGCGCAAACTTTCTCCTCCCACCCAAGTTCCTCTCCAGTTAACCACAAATTTTATTTGCCACCATTGATCTCATATTTGGGGCATGATGATACTGTGTGTCTGTGGTTCTTAACATAATGCATCTGCTCATAGAAACACCAGTGGAATCAACTTATAAAGCAAAAAAGCTAATTTTATAAAAATGTGAATAACGACTTACTAACATCTTTTTCCCACGGTAGTCAGAAGCAGCTGGGCATCACAGATCACTTGCACATTAAATGGTGTGATGATTTTATTTATCAAATGCAAATATATTCTCTGTTGTCTTTAGAGTACCCAGTAACTGCTTTTATAGTTTGACCTGCAGAACATCCGAATGAAATAAGCTTATAGTACTTTCGGAAACAAGGCACCCGGTGGCAAAATATCTGACTCCATGTGTAATGGAAAAAATGACTAGGCATGTTTTAAAATGTTTTATTGATGTGATGGTATGTGACCATCACATCAAATGAGGTATTAAAAGAGTTGCCGGTTCAATAGGGGCAATTTTTATACCAGGTGTCAGGTATCATGTCAGATTACTCTGATATGGACAATTTTTAAAAAAATATTTAAATGAGAATGCTGTGATCTAGTAACTGATAGTTCTATTTACTTAAAATTGGAAACATCATTACTTAAAAAAATTTGATGTAACTGATTTGCCAACTTATTCGGGTTTACAGTGTACTGCACTCTATTGACCATAACGTAAAACCAACCTGTTCGATTTTACACTGACTTGATATGACTGGTCACAAACGACTGAAAACAACAGTTACCTTTTAATGCTTAAACATTACTAATGAATGCAGGGCTATTAAAAGACACATCAGTTTGAAGTGGTTATTTTTGTTACCAGAGAATGAATACATAGATCCACACATCTGTCCAATCATACATGAAAACCTCCCAATGTTTTCTTCACTTCACTATTTAGGCTAGACGATATGGAAGATCGAAAAGACAAATCTATGAATGTTGGTTGAAAAGCCTTCTGGAACTGTTCCTGATTCAATCCATTGAAATATTTCTCTACAGTAAGTCTGCATCACAAAAAGGTGATGACCCCTTCTCTTAAACCTCAACCGGTCAGCTCTACAATTATTGGGTTTTTCCTTGATTTAGATAAAGGCATCTGCCAAGGGATTAATGTAAAACCTTCTGATCTTCTTGGTCCCTTGGCCTTGGTTGGACCTTAAATAGTGATACCTGTGATATGAGCCAGTCACCTCGGCTGCTCTGTCCACTGAGCGTAAACGTTGGAAGTATTTCAGAAATGCACCATAACTCCATCTTCAAATTTGAAAGAGATTTCCATTTTGTCCCATACTGTTTGGGACAGAGCCCATGAATCACATGCTGCTTGAAGGCTTTAGATGAAGCGGTGCATCCCTATCTGCAGGAGTAGTCTTGGTCATCAGCAATAAGATTCATCCGGAGTCTGGGATATTACTCATCTAACTCGTGAGGTGCTGGAATCCACCCACCTGAACCAGAGACTATCACTCACTCGGACCTCATCTATGATTCATCACGTGTAGGCCTCAGCTTTCATTTACATATCTGTGTGTACTGTATGTGAGTGACCAAATGTGAGTGATTTGTGCAATAAAAAGAATACAGAGTTGTGCAGTTTTTGGCTGTGTTTTCACACATCCTGTATACATTATTGTATATTAGCGATGCCCGTGTTCATGTTCTTGCATGACACTCAGAGAAGCTAAGTATGCTAAAAGTCCACCATAGCTAGAAAAATAAACATCACCTGTCATGAAAAGAGCAGTAGCCATCTGTGAGGCGTGAGCTGCAAACAGAGCATCGCTGGTGAACATCATGAGCTTTACACACACCCCTGCATGCATCACCATAAATGATTTCCATGCTGCTAAAAATGAATATAAATGCACATGGACACCTGCCAAGCATAAAGACGCTCATTGTGTTTAGATGCAGCTGTGTGTGTAAGTGTGTGTGTGTGTCTGTGTGTGTGTGTGCGTGCGTGTGTGTGCGTGTGTGTGTGTGTGTGTGTGTGTGGGATGTCAAACCATCAGCAGAGACAAACAACACATGACCGATTTGATAGTAATGGAGCTCATTAAATCTATTTCTTTTTTATTATCTTTAATGTTTTTCACAAAGATCGCTTTCATTCATCTTGATGTCAAGATGAATGTGATAAGAACATTCTAGGCTGACACATATCTGAATGGCTTAATAGCTAACTTCCCTTTAATTTAGTAACAGAAAAGAATGCATGCATGAGTTTTAATATAATTCATACTGTACATTTTACACTATGCTGCTTTTCTGCCTGGCAATAGCAGTTACTTTATTATATCAAAAAGTAATTAATCTGAGGCTCTCCCTGTGCTCGGTGGGTTTCCTCCCTCAGTCCAAAGACCTGCAGATGTGGAGAGTTGAATTGCATTTCCAAATTCCCTGTAGTGCTTGTGTGCCCTGTGATGGACTGGCACAGGATCCAGGGTATACCCCACCTAGAGTCCTGAATTCCCAAGGAATACAGTATGGTGCCCACTGCTTTTTTTACACACTCCTCTTATTTTCTCGAATTTTATTTCATCCCATAACAGTACCATTTATCTCCCGGACCTCCTCATGCACTGTTGTTGTTCCTGTCCTTTTAAAAACATGTATCCTTCCCAAAGACTATTTTTTAAAATATATCACTGTGATTTAACATATGCAGAACAAATAAATCTATTGAGAAGATTTACTGGGGGTTACAAGCAGATTGAAACTCTGCAGCATGATCTCCCAAGCCTGAGCAAGAATTGTCAGGTCTCAGCCCAGTACTTCATTTAATTAATGTCAAAAGCAGAGAGCAGATCTTATAATTAATGCGGCTTGATGAACAGAATTTCCTATTAGCGTGTATGACACCTCGGCACCGCTGCTCCACTATGAACGACCAAAGCTCTATTAGTGTGTGTGTGTGTGTGTTTATGCATACTACATTTATGTTTGGATATTCAGATCATTTGCAGTGAGCTTTTTAAAGTGTTTTTTTAAAAAAAAACATCTTCAATGCTTCTGGGTTCAGCTACTGTACAAAAGCTTTTTGGCTTTCTCTACAAAAGTACATAAGCCAATTTAATAAAATGAAATCAAGGCTTTTCTTCGATTTCTGGATCTTTCCACTCCACTCCATCACGGTCACATTTAGTACCAAATGCATTCTGCACGGCTTTGTACTCCTAACCAATATCGGACCTTTATTTTTATTCTATTCCCTTTTCTCTAGGCTCGCTCCTCGATGTTTCCTCCACACTGTTTATTGACTTATTTGTATCCATTAATGACTCATTTACCTTGTAGGCTTTTGACTCAATTAGATCGGTAGCTAGACGGAAATGCATCATCCGTCAAATGTGTTAAAACGGCATATTTTTCAGGGACACAACGTGCTGTAAACAAATTCAAGTAAACAGGGCATAAAAACATGATCCCATTTACTTTTTTAAAACGAGTTCAATGAGCCATTATAATATTCAGAGGTTTATCAGCTACATGCAGTACAAATAAGTACAAAGTTTTGTCAGCAGTTACGTAGAATCTCGTTAATTAAGCTATAATTGTTGCTAGACACTCAACAGGAAGTGTGTATCAGCCTGAACTCAACTACTTCTGCAGTAAGAACATGGTCATTTTTATAAAGCATGGATTTAGCTACTTTTCCAGGGTTACTACATCTGGAAACATGCATATGTATAGTAAGATATCATTAAATGTGCAGGAAACAAATGCTTTTCTTCTATCTACATACTATATACATCTTAGTAGAGTTTCGTATACTGCAGATCCAGAGACAGTTCAGTGCCGTGAAAAAGTATTTGCCCCTTTATTTTTTTCCCCACCTGAAAATGATTGAGATTATCAAACAAATCAGAATTTGACACAAAAATACCCCAAATAAGACAAAATCCAGTAAATACAAAATGCAGTTTTGAAATAATGGTTTCATTTATTAAGGGAAAAAAGCTTTTTAAATCATGAATCAACTGTGATTTTTGGAGTTCAGTTTCACCATACCCATACCCAGGCCTGATTACTACCAGAGCTGTTGAATCAAGAAACCACTCCAATAGAACGTGTGTCACAAAGTGAAGCACGCTAAAAGATCTAAAGAAGCAACACAATCTAAAGAAATTCAGGAACACATGAGAAACAATGTAAGTGACATGTATCAGTCTGGAGAGAGTTACCAAGCCATTTCTCAGCCTTTGGGACTCCAGAGAACCATTATCCACAAATGGAGAAAACATGACAGTAGTGAACCTTCCCAGGAGTGACTGGCCTACCAAAATTACATGAGCTCAAGAACCCAGGACAACTTTTAAAGAACTGCAGGCCTCACCCGCCTCAGTTAAGGGCAGTGTTCATGATGCAACAATAAGAAAGAGACATCCACTAAAATGGCATCCGTGGGAGATCCGAGGCGAAAGCCACTGCTGACCAAAAAAGAACACAACAACTTGGCTCACAATTGACAAAAAATATCTTGATTAGCCCCAAGAATTTTGGGGCAATGCTGTTACATCGAGCATTAAACTAACATAGCATTTTATTTTTTAAAAATCAGTCAAACATGGTGATTGTAGCAATTGCACCAGCAATTCCAGCACAAAAAAAATTTAAATCATGACCTTAAAACAAACCCTCCAATGTGGCTCAATCAAAGCAATTCTGCACAGAAGAGTGGGCTGAAATTCCTCCATAACGATGTGAAAGACTTATTGCCAGCTATCGCAAACGCTTGATTGCAATTGTTGCCGCCAAGGGTGTTAATATGGTTTAGGAGGTAATTACTTTTTCACGTAGGACCAGGCAGGTTTGGATCACTTTTTTCCCTTAATAAATGAAATCATGAAATCAAAACTGTATTTTGTCTTTACTCATGTTATCTTTTGATTATGCCGTACATTCACTGTGATAATACTGTTAAGCCGTAAGTTACGACGCCTTCAGACTACAGACTGGTCTGTTTTCTACACCATTATTTCGTATTTTCCATATTATAAAGGCTCTGGGTTTTTAATTTGAGACACAGGTCTTCCTAGATAAACTGTTTCTTTAAAACACTATTAAGAAACAAATCTATTTCAGGCAAATGCTCATTTCCTATCAGCTCCAAAAATACTGTCTATTCCTCAGGTAAATACCAAGAAGTGGTTGATTTTTTTCCCAGCAGGATTGCAAACTTTTCAGGCATCTTAGCGGACATGACAGGGCGGTCATTATTGTGTGCAGACGATTAGGTCGCCTCTGAATAGCAAACCCTGGTGAACAGATTGTGTTCCATTTCAGTCCTCAGTGACTCTCAATACTATTCCTGTAGAGCCTCGTTGCACATTTTACACATTTCTCCTGCTCTTAAACTTTCCAATTTTTTTTACTTGTTTGCAAGGGATGTACAGTATTAATTTCTGTATATTGTCTATTTTATACTAAGTTTTAAAATAGACAAATTATAAAAATAATTTTAAAATATATTTTTAAAAATATATATTTAATTTAATATTTAAATTATATTTAAATTCTTAAAATAATTTACTTTTACTTTTTTAACCCTTAAAATTTAAGGTTGCTGGCAACACAGCATAGGTCAATGACGATTTTAAAAAATATATGTGATTAACCTAGTAAACCAAAAAAAAAGAAAAAACACACACACACACTTTAGTATATTTTTTTAAAATGTAGACCTCTCAAAATGAACCTCATCTCATCATCTCATTGTCTATGCTGCTTTATCCAGTACAGGGTCATGTAAGGACTGGAGTAAAAAGTAAAAAGTTACTTTTTTCGAGATCTTGCAAAATGTTTGCGAGATCTCACAAAACTTGACTCGGGTCCCATTTGTTTTTCTTTTCCTTTTTCTTTCACCCATGTCCTGTTTTTTTTTCTTCCACAGTTTTTTTATTACTATTATTTATTTTCCAACCATGTCCCATTTTTTTCTTCTTCTTCTTCCTCTGATTTATTTATTTATTTTTCCCCACCCATGTCCTTTAAAAAATGTGAAACAGTTGCAGAAATTATGTCCTTGTGGGATGCTTGTAGTTCAAGCAATCATTGTATAAAAAAAAAACACCCTAACAAATCAAAACTAATGAAAAATTGTAGAAGAAATAACCTCTCTTAATGAAATCTCAAGCACAAATGGTCCAGAATCAAAGAGCACTGTGCTGTGTATTGAAAATGTCATATTATTTATTGTCTATAAATATCATTTAGCATTATCCATATGACATTCTTGATACAGTATATGGTACACAACAAAATCATAATGAAAGAAGGTACAGTACACATCTTGCACCATCATTTAGCCCCAGGTGCTCCATAATAAATGGGAAAAGGTCTCTCATGTCTGTTTAGGAGAAACCTGTCTGTGTGTCGTGAGCTCCTGAAATAAACAGTGAAAGGACTTAGAGCTTCTGAGTGTCAGGCAAATTGGACAGGGTTTACAGTGACCCAGCACAGCTGGGCGAGGAGGAAAGTTTCCACATTACACAATACATAATCCTCTAACAAGATCGCTCTATATACTTCTCATTCTCTCTACAGCCTCTCAGCCCTGGTACACTGCGGACAATTTTACTTCCATGTCATAGAACTTATATAATATGATATATAATGAATCTTCCTCAAAAAGCGGTTTTCTAAATATTTTTTTCATTGTCTTATACTTTTTCATCTTTTAGTCTTTTAGCTTTTAATTTCCTCATCTTTTAATGTGTTTTTCTCTTCTCATGTGGCATACAAAATTACAGTATGCCCTCCTTATAGCTTCATTTCATCTTTCTGATTCATTTCCGCAAAATGACCTCTTTTTCTTCATCTTGCGATCAAACTACTGCACTTCTCAGCTAAACCTTAGGGAGTTCACATTATAATGAAAATAAGCACACACTAATACAACATTCTAGGAGGAATATACTATACCAGATATACAGTACCATGTGGGCAAATGTATCAGGACCCCTGGGGGGGGGGGGGAATGAGGCTGGTAGGGCAACAAGTCATGACATAAATGATAACAGAAAGTGACTTCTTAGTGGTCAATCCATACCATTAACTGTGACTACAATTAAATAAAAAGTATGACATCACTCTTAAAAAAAATTCAGCATTGGGTAATATTATATGAATATTTGGGGAAAAGAAATCAGCTATGGTGTAGTAATGTTTACAAATAGTCCTCGACCCACAAACAAGTTTCATTCCAAAAGCACGTTTGTAAGTTGGATTTGTTCTTAAGTCTGAAAAAGTGAGTCTTAGACAAGAATATACATTGTTAAGCATATCCAATCCACTTGGCTAAATCTCTGTCCACTTTCCCCACATGTCATCATGTGGCGAAAACCTGTAACCATGCCTTAGGAGGGCTTCATCTGTCAAAGGTAAAAGTGTTGTCTCTGTGCCTTTAAATAGCGAGGGGAATCCCGGACGCCATTTTGTCCCAGACCTGTTTTCCATTGTATTGAACTGTGAATTCCGTTTTGTTGAGGATTTTCTGAAATTAGGAATATTCACCATGAAGCCAGCCATTTTCTACCATCGTGCTTCCAAAGTGATTCCATAAAACTGGTAAGGCCGACACATTTGCAAACCCTCACTACACACACAATACAAATATACCGGACTTTAGACATTTTATGCATTCACTTACACACTAGAAATATTATATATATATGTAAATATTGGTATCTGGTGCACTGCAGTGTAAAATACACATGAGCAACTTCAACGATTTGCTCTACAAATGTTCATAGATCTGTGGTCTGTTTATATCTGTAGAAATCCGGTACGTGAATGTTCGTAAGTTGAAGACTAATTATATCTTCTTCTTTTTTTTTACAATTCCATATTGTATTCCATCTAAAACATAAAAATACAGATTAAATAATTTTCAAAACTGATAATTAGTGTAATTGGTGATTTTCAAGGTGAAAGATATAGAAACACTTGGAAGCGTTATAAAAACAGGTACTGTATCAGTACATTAAGTGTTTCTTGCTTAGAATCACAGTTTCACTAAACTTACCAATAAATGTTAATGTTTTATTTATATTTAACTCAAAAACCTTAAGGAAATTGCTCCTAGGACAGAATGAACAGCTTTCTAAAGAAGAAAATAATGATGATTCAAAATTTTTGCAAATATACAGAGCAGGTGCCTGAAATAAGCAGCATGGTGGCTTAGCGATTAGCACTGTCACCTCACATCTCCAGTGCTGGGGGATTGAGTCTCAAATCTGATTCTGTGTGTGTGTGTGTGT
>QMIH01000030.1:315537-348777 GCA_003987875.1 Clarias batrachus
CGTCCTTATCACAGATGCATCTGTGTGTGTGTGTGTGTGTGTGTGTGTGTGTGTGTGTGTGTGTGTGTGGAGTTTGCATGTTCTTCCCATGTTTGGTGGCTTTCCATAAGATGGGTTTCAGGCCCCCAATTCCCAACAAAGGATAAGTGATACAGTATGGATGGATGGGAAAATATCGAAATATTAGAAAACCACTCAGTATATCAACCTTTAAATTTTGGTATGTGGTGACATAAAGTTACGGTTCACTTCTGACACGAACTCTGTCAACCAGACTGAACTTGTGTGAGTAAGCAGTGTGAAATGGTACACATCTCATACCGACTGGAAATAGAATACGAAACAGCCAAGATTAAAGTAGAGCAAAATGAACCTACAAAAGAATACTGCTGGAAATGTATAAACTCTGATAACAGCTCTTTGTTACATTATGCACGAACACACTTGTCCACAGACCTTTTTTTTCCCCCCACACACCAGTTTTAGATTTACACATGGACGTTCGCAATATTCTAAATAGGACGATAATAGGACACATCATACTAGCACTAAAAATATCCCGCTCATCTGCTTAACACCTTCCCCCACAGTTCTAGGCACGGATCCAACCCGCTGAATCACTGTGAGAATTCAAAACAGTCCTACTTTATGTGTTGCATGCACACCAGTCCGTTCGCTCGGCTCTATCAGACTGGAAATGGTTTACTAAATTTATAAGTGATGGTACAAACTTGGTATCAGATCAGTCAGTTGGGGTGGATTAGTTTCACTCTAATCTAGTATTTTACCATCAATTGTGACTTTCCAAAAACGAGAACTCATCTGCATACCCATGAAATGATTTTTTAATATTGGTGGTGCTGGGGTTTGAGCCCATGACCTTTTGAGCCATAGTCCAAAACCTTAACTGTTGATCTACCATTGTCCCATTCATGCAGCGTCACATGAGACGAACTGTCTCTTAATCTAGGCTATGTTCTTGGCTCATGCCCGGTGTCACTGGAATAAACTCCACTCACAGCGTAAGAAAAAAAGAAAGAAAGAAAGGTCATTTCTGAAGCTGTAAATTCCAGTACAGTATAATATTCAACCTGCAGCCGACCTTTAAACTCTTCCCAATTACTAATGACACTCACCTGCTTGCAGTCTACACTACTGTCTGTCACTTTCTGACATCTTGGTCCAGCATCGGGTCAGTGACAGATTTAATTCTGTGTAATCCGCACAGGCTGTTTCACTATTTTTTTTTTCACTAGGGATGAAAAAACAAAGCTTTCTGAAGCAAAGAAAATTTCCTCCCAGCTGTTTTGAAAAATATCTCATCGCTGTAAGCTTTTCATCATAACACAAAATAATCTTTAGTAATCTACAGTGTGCTAGATTACTGTGGATAACTGCAGCTCTTGGGTTTGGGGATTTTTCAGATACAAATATTGTAGTTATTGCACAATAAAAAAATTTAAAAAGGCTATTACACATACTACAGATATTGCACATTACACATTTCCGGTTATTGCATGTATTGTAGTTATGGCACATAATATTGTTATTTCAGACAATCCTAGTTATTGCATATATTCTATTGTACTTATTGGACAAAATCTTAGCTCTTTTGCATATATACTGTAGGTACTGCACAGACCATGTGTTACACATATAGCTACTGCCCATTGTACTGCACATTATATATTACTGCATTTGTAGTTATTAAAATAATAACGTCTTGTTAAAGAACCAAATTGTTAATATGAGAGAGTGACCTGTGTCATTGTAACACAATATGGTACTACTGCCTAGTGTCCTGGTCATGAGAATGACTGCTTTGGGAAAGAAACCATTCCTGATCCTAGGAAACTATTGTTCCAGTCTCTATACCTGATGGGAGAAGATGTCAGATGAAAAATGGAAGCCGTGGTGATAATCAGAGTTTGTGGATTAATAAGAATCCATGCTGAATGCCCATCTTAACCATTGGAGAGTATTTTTGATGTGTACATACTTTCAGTGTCAGGTGACGGGTATCAATGATCGTATGTGTTTCTGATCATCTGCCACTTGTTGCGGCTGCAACACATGACTGTCCTGCAGTAATGGTGACCAACCAGGACATAAAACTTCTCCGTTCGTTATCAATGGTGTGTGTGTGTGTGTGTGTGTGTGTGTGTGTGTGTGTGTGTGTGTGTGTGTGTGTGTCTGTGCGCGCCAGACTCCTGTATTCCCTAAATCCTATAATGACCTTGTCTTGATATTGGAAACAAACGGAAACAATTATCTGTTCGGATTTATTTAAAGGTAAAGTGCAGGTTAATTTGTTTTATTTTTTGCTTTATAGATTGTATTAATTATTTTTCTGTATTTATTTTTTTGGGCTGTGGAACAAATTATTTGAGTTTTCATTATTTCTTATGGGTAGGTTTGATTTGGTTTATGAGTTTTCTTTGGAATACGAGAACGAATTATGCTCATAATCCAAGGTTCCACTGTACTTCTTTGATCGTCAGCCAAATACACTCCCTGTTCGAAAAAGTACTTCCTTTTTTATATACACTCCCTGAGAAATCGAAAAAGTAGATCGGATAAAGATGACCATTTGTCTTAAAACGACTCCAGCACGTTAAAATTCACTTATACCAATTCAGCACTGTTATTCCAGCATTATTGCTGTTATTTTTTTATTATAACATAAGAAATATTAACTAATCCCAGTAAAAATATTCAGTTTAGATTTTATAATTAATATATGTTTACATTGAGCAAGTAGCAAAATTTTAATTTCACTTACTGTATGGTGCAGGTGAAACTTCAGGCCGATATCTATTCTACAGTAAGTATTGCAAAAGTTTCACTTAAATTCTGTCCAGCGGTCGATTAAAGACGCACCCCCAGTTTGACGCATGCACAGTATGCTGTCAAAAGTTTATGGTCCAGTTAAACTTCACGCAAATATTGAAGTACTGACAAAGTTTCATGAAATTCTGTCCAGCTAGTTTTGCGTGATGCTGTGACAAAATCTGGTTGGACAGACATACATACAGACAGACAGACAGACAGACAGAAAAAAATTCTGAGAGTGGTTTCAGGTCCTCCAGTGTATGAAATGTATACTAAGATATCTTTGAAAGAGCATGTTCTGATCAATGTACAGACAAAACCTTTCTGTTTTTTTTTTATAAAGAAGATGACCAGGTGCAGCACACACCTAACCACTTAACCCAAGTCACCCATCCTTCGACTTACTGTAAGTACAGATGGGTGAAAGATCTTAAATGTTATCATCAGAAGGAGAGAAACTCAGCTAGCTAACTTTACATTATCTTTGTTGATAAAAACAAGTGAAGACTTAAATGTGGTGTAAATAGAGAAAAAAAATATGTTAGTTTGTATAATTAGCAACAGTGTAAAGTGTGTTAGTAAAACAGGGACAGTGTTTGCAAGCTGACATCATGAGCTGAAATAAAGTGATCGTTACTCAGGCTGCATTGTTACACTGGAGTCCCTCTTTATGGCAGTGACTCATTTCTTTTGAAGTTAAAATAAAAGGTTCATGCCTTGCGTCCTTTAAAATGATTGTAACAAAAACATAGGTTATTAAAGTAATGTTCTTAGCACAATCGGTCTCAGTGTGGCAGTGGTTATACAACGTGATGTCACATGGAAAGCTAGAATAAACTACTTCTGTTTACAGTAGAACCCGCTACATTGTCCTGTAGTTCACACAAACAGACTTTTTCAGACTTATGTTTAATTCCTCCCTCACTGAAAAAAAAAGTCTATTTTGGAATACAGAAAATGATTTCTATTTCTCCCAGTGAGACTTTATAGGATTCGCTGATTATATTAGTTGATTATGTTAAATCTGTGAGTAACATCATCATGCTCTGTCATACAGACATAATTATAATCTCATGGGGAATAAAGATTGAAATCAGTGTAAAGTCTAGGTGATGTCATTTCTCTGCACAGTCTTGTTAAAGAGTGCCATCTGTAGGTGACAGGAATACAGCACAGACCTCACTCAGCATGGTACTGCTTGCTTTGTGTATTTATTTATATATTTTCATAACTAATATTACTAATATTGGACTAATTTTAATAATAAAAAAATGTATGTAGTTAATAGCCTTTCAATGAGACTGTTTAAAGGTGCTTTTTTTGTAGATTATATATATATAAAGGTGGTGCAAGTACAACTAGTTGTATTTGCACCACCATATATTTCTGACCTGACCTTTTAAAATCATACAGTCCAGCACGGTCTCTCAGATCTGATCAGCTTTTATTTACAGATCCAAAATCTAGCTTTAATGTAATCAGTAATATTATTATTTCAGGTTGAAGCCCACGTACATGCCTGCCTGTCTTTCTGTACTGTAGAATCCTCTGCCTAAGTTATTAATACAAAGAATACAATATCTGAGGTGGATTTTAACTGGAACATTAACAGACAGGGGGAGCTCTGAGACCTCAAATAACTTGTACAAGAAAAAGTAAGATATGGGAATTGGTAATATACTGTACATTGCACTTATGTTAAATCACCAAAACAGTAATAATAATAATATTTTTTAAAAACACACACATTTTATAAAAACAAAAACCCACATTTGTTCATTCATTCCTTTTTACCTGTTTTATCCTGATCAAGGGTGCAGCTCTTTTGGGGCCTGATCCAGAAACACTAGGTGTAACGAAAGAGTACACCCTCTGCACCCTTTTTTTTTTTTTTGCACAAATATTTATATTATAAGCTGTTATTTGCACAAGGACACTTTCTACATAGTCTATGCTGCTACTCACAAGGAAGGTATACTGTTTTTGATCCATCATGCCATTAACTACCTCACTACCTAAATCCACTATCTCAGTATATCACAGTTTATTGCATGTGTTCTCGTGTTGTATGTTCTCATGTTGTTGCTCCTGTTTGCACATTTGAACGTGCACTATATGTTGTTTTGTATCGTACATTAGTTGAATAGTTTTTGATCATTTATGGTGTAAATTTAGTTTGTCCAAGATAGTCAGCTAATTAGTCGTCTTACTTAGCTAGTTAGTTTCTGTTCATTTACAGTATATTACATGTAGCACCTTGGTCATGGAGGAGCGTTGTTTCGTTTTACTGTGCACTGAACTGTACAGTACATGGCTGAAATGACAATACGAGCCAACTTGACTTGACTTGAATTGACTTGAATGGGATACCAGTCCATCACAAGGCTTCCTGCACATCACACAGCTTATTCACACACAGCATTCACACCCAGTAGTAGTCTAGTACAGCTGATCCAACTACAGTACTGATTTTTTTTTTTTTTTTTGGGGGGTGTTGGAGGTGGAGATAAGTACTGTAACTCGAGCTTAGGATCACCTGTAGTAGATGTATGTGATTGCTGAAAATAAAATCGAACTAAAACCCTGAAGAGACCGACCTCCCTGGTGATATCTGTGTTAGTCTGTGCACATTTTTCATAATGATTGGCGGCACTGTGGCTTAGTGGTTAGCATTGTCAACTTGCACCTGCAGGGTTGCGGTTTGATTCTCACCACAGGTCTGTATGTTTTCCTGGTGGTTGGTGGGTCTCCTCCAACAGTCCAAAGGCATGCCGATTAGACTAATTGGTGTGTGAGTGTGTTTAGGTGTGTGCGATGGATTGGCACTCTGTCCAGTGCCAATACAGGAGAAATATACAGGAGAAAGCCAGAATAGCCATTGTGTGTGGAGGTGATATAAAAGGTAAAAAGGGTATTGTTGTATTAAGGTATGTTGGAGATACTTACTCATCGTCTATACCACTTCATCCAGTATTCAGGGTTGCAGGTGTCCTGGAGCCTATCCCAGGAGACTAGGGGCATAAAGTGGGGTACGCCCTGGACAGGGTGCCAATCCATCACAGGGCACAGACACACACACTCACTCACACACTACGGGCAATTTGGGAAATGCCAATTAACACAATCTGCAGGTCTTTGGACTGTACACACGCACACACACACACACGCACACACACACACACACACACACCACATACAATTTGGGAACACCAATTAGTCTAATCTGCATGTCTTTGGATTGTGAGGGGAAACCCACAAAGCACGGGGAGAACATGCAAACTTTATACACACAGGCAAGAATCTAACCTGGAACCCTGGGGTGCAAGGCGACAGTGCTAACCACTAAGCCACCATGCCGCCTATGTTTTGGACAACTGAATAGACTTGCATTTCTTCTTGCAGTTCTTTAGAAGCCAGAAGTTTGCAGGTTGTGAAGGTGAAATTGAGGCGCTTGTGGTGTCTTTTTCAGTGTCTCTCTCTTTTGTATTCCCAAGGATTAGCACATCACTGCAGCGCTGAGTCACTCCTTACCGGTTAATGAAAACCCTTTCATCAGACAAAAAAATGTCTGCACAGGTGGGCCGCACTATTTATCGTAGACAGACAAACACATGATACAAAACAGCAAAAAAAAAGGTCTTCACATAATTAAAAGACGGGAAAAAGACCTTCAACTATGGTCGGGTCCTTGAAGCCTGAGCTGAGCAGCAAGCACTAGTGTTCACTGAGATATTTCACCTGAATCAAGCTGCTCCACCAGGTTATGTCTACATCTCTAAACCGGCTTTTCCTTGACTCAATATGAGAACTTTCCAACTCATTCTAAAAAGTCAGCTCATGGACCTACAGGTAGTTTGACGTTCAGGTCTTATCCCAGACTCGATCCCAGACTTGAACTACTTATTTCACACCACTGATGCTTACAAAACCTGCAGTGCATATAAACAGTGGGTTATTTTTTTTTTAATAAAATATGGACTGATACGCTAAGGAAGGTGAAAATTCCTCAAAGACAATCATTACTGGTGAGGAGAGTAGAGAGTAGACAATCAACAGTGCTCGTTACAGTGAGATGTGTATTGAAGAGCTGAAGCCTAAACTTGGGATTAACTGCAGAGGACTGCTACCCAAGGGGGTCTTAATTTCACACTTCTGCACACACTTTTGAAGTGTTAAAGTATCCTCCCTATAGTCCTGATCCTCCTTCATTGAACTTTCACCTGTGTGGTCCCCTTAAAAGCAGCCTCACAAGGATGAAGATTCACTTCTGATGAAGAAGTGAAGACAGTGGTGCATTCCTGGCTCAAAGCTCAGCCTTTTAATCGCTGGTTTGATCCCTGGATGATGCTGTAGCCTCACACAGCCAAAGGCCGAATGAGAGCTTATAGTCTAATTCCAATCCCTTGGAATCAGGTGGAAGGGATGGAAGGCACTTAGTGCTCCCACCTTAATTATGGCTCTACAGCCAATCAGGGCATCTGTGAGCTCATGGTAGCCTTAATGTGGGAGCGCATAGTGACGAGGAGGAAATGGATACGGCTAAAATCAAGGCAAAAAAAAAAGAGAAAATTTGAAAGCTTGTTAACAGAGTATTGAAAAGAAAGATTCTGTAAAAAAAAAGTATGTTTGTCTTTTTTAAAAGTTCGTTAAAAATAAATTCTGCAGAGTGTGGATAGTTTTGACTCTTCCTTGTAAATTAAATGTATTATTATTTATTTATGGCGCAACTGGTGATCAGTCGTTTGCTTTAAACAGTTTATTATCGTGTCCTGAAGAAAGCCCAAGCCTGAGCTACCTGCATTAATGACTATCATGTCCTGGCCTCATTGTGTGATGGAGTGCTTTGGAAGGCTGGTCAGAGACTTCATCTCATCATTACTTGCGGTACACTACTACTGTCCAAATCAATTGACTACTGATCTATTTCTTTTTTTTGTCTTCTTTTATCTTTTTATGGATTTTCTCCCTAATTTAGTCGTGTCTAATTCCTCCCCGCCACTAGGGGGCTCCCACATTAAGGCTTCCACTACCACTCAGTCTGGAGGACTGAAGACTCTCACATGTTTCCTCCACACCACGTGACACCAGCCGACCGCATCTTTTCGACCTGCTTGCTCACACACCGTTGGGGGCGGCGCAACACACTCGGAGGACAGCGCTATCCGCTCGCTCCGCTTGCGTGAGCTCACAGACGCCCCTGATTGGCTGTAGAGCCGTGATTAATGTGGGAGCACTAAGTACCGCTGAGAGAGCTCGGCCAATCAGCTCTCGCTCTGCCTCCAATTTTCCTAACTGACAGACCACAAGCAGTCCGTTTCTCACCCTCCCAGGGTTGTGTCCTGAGCTCCGTGCTGTACTCACTGTATGACCGTGTACCCGCTTCAAACTCTTCTTCCATCCTCAAGTTTGCTGATGACACTCTTGTGGTTGGCCTGATCACTGATAATGAAAGGGCTAGCTGGAGAACTGGTGCCAGGAGAACATCCATTTCCTGAATGCCAAAAAAGTTGATGGACTTTAGCACAAAGCAGGAGAGGAGCTACCAGCCCCTTATCATGAAAGGGACCCCAGTGGAGAGAGTGGTCATGTTCCAGTAACTCAGTGTTCACATCATGCAGAACCTACAATGGACTTGGCCTGTAAACACCTTTACCACATCAAAAATCTGAAGGACTTTATGTATAACTTCAAGTTTCTCAAGATCTTTTACATGCACCATCAGCACCAAGCAGGATCGGCAAGCTCTACCGAGAGTTTTGCGGGTTTTCCACGTCTGGCTCTGTGACCTGTAAGTTACAGCAAGCAGTGCCCAACCAAGGCCAGGAAGATAACAAAGGACCTTAGCTATTCATAGAATGGACTCCTTTCTCTGTCGCAGTCAGGAATTTGCTTCCTCTCCGTAAAGGCCAACACAGAAGGGATGAGGAGGAGCTTTTTCCCAGCAGGCCATTCCAGCCCTCAAGCACAACACTAAAGACTAAATTAGCCAGCTTTCCTTTTCTTCACACAGTACAATACAGATACACATCCTGCATTTCCGCTAACACACCAGCAATGTCGTAGCGCATTTCCTGCATGCTGAACATTTTTGTTTGCACACTGCTCATTTGCATATAAGAAGAGGTACTATCTTGTTCTTTATACCATGGACAAGCACACTACCTCTGACACGCACCTTTAATCCTTTCATACTTCCTGTTTCAATCATACTGCTGGTCTCATATCCACGCTACCCTTTTGCATTTTTATACTTTCATATTTTTATGAAATATGACTCATTGTCTATACCGCTTTATCCAGGGTCGCAGGGGGCCTGAAGTCAATCCCAGGAGGCTTAGGACACGAGGCGGGGTACACCCTGGACAGGGTGCCAATCCATCACAGGGCACACACACATACTACAGGCAATTTTGGGAACGCCGATTAGCTGCATGTCTTTGGACTGTGGGAGGAAACTGGATGAAACCCACCAAGCACGGAGAAAACATGCAGACTCCAACACCAACTGACGGCGCTTGCAATAAATAGTTTATTCACTCTCACTCACTCACTCATCATCTATACCGCTTAATCCTGTATTCAGGGTCACGGGGAGCCTGGAGCCTCTCCCAGGAGACTTGGGGCACATGGCAGGGTACACCCTGGACAGGGTGCCAATCCATCGCAGGGCACAGACACACACACATACACTCACTCATTCACACACTACGGCCAATTTGGGAACACCAATTAGCCTAACCTACATGTCTTTGGACTGTGGGAGGAAACCGGAGTACCCGGAGGAAACCCACCAAGCACAGGGAGAACATGCAAACTCCATGCACACAGAGACGAGAATCGAACCTGGCCCGGGAATCAAACCAGGACCCTGGAGGTGCAAGACGACACTCATCGATGTCATACTCTGTACAAGCATTTGTATTCGAGCTGAGATCTGATTTTAGCCACTAAGGATATCACCAACACCAACTGACGGCACTTGCAATAAATAGTTTATTTAGAGCAAAAAAATAGACATCAAATATTTATATACTGTACACACATTCTTTAGAAACATATATAACAATTTAATAAACTCCATCACTGTCAGTCACATTCAGTGGTCATCATATACTGGTTTTGATACAAAAATAACAGACACTGAAAACAGACAGAACATTTCACATTTGATAATTGAGATCTCAAATAACGTAAACACATGACAAAAAAAACAGGCATTCCTGATCAAATGTCAATAAACTAGAACGATATTTGTCACGTTGGTACAGTTTCAAAGAACTCAGCCATGCAGCTTAAATGTTGAACAGTTTTAAACGGCAATGATTGCATTTGCTTTTTTTTATTTTTAAAAAGCACCTTAAATACAGTCTTCCACAAAAACACAGTGTCTGGTGTTCTTGAAGCCTGAGGAACTATCATCCTTTTTTCTGCTACTGTACATGTGTGGCGGGCTGGGAAAAATAGTTTGATTATGAAGAAGTACTTTACATAAACATGTTTTTTGGGTTTTTTTTGGTAACATGATGTTTTTATAAAGCGGTGTTCAATTCACACCGGGACTTTTGATTGTGCAGAATAACAGAACATAGTTGTTAGATTAAAAACACCCTTTATTTCTCTATATACAGTAATCCCCTGCTACACTAACGCACTTGTCCCAGCGTTTCACTAGTGCCTGGATACCTTTAAGATAAAAAGTTCTCTCAGTTTAATGGAGCCATGATCAGACTTCCCGCTTCAAATCTGAAACGCTGGCCTCCCAGGAACTCCTTTAATAGCACAAACAGGTGGAAATGGCTTGGAGCGAGGTAAGGACTGTATTTGGGCTCGTTGCAATAACTCCCAGCCGAGTTCCTGTAATGTGCAAGCAGCATGAACGACTATGTGTACAGATCCCTCCGCAATTGATTTTCAACTCGCTGAATGTTCACGGTGGTTGTGAGCCACCTTGGCTGGGATCGTCATTCACATACGTAGTGCCTTCTTTAAACCGTTTGCACCATTCAAATGTTTTACTGCGGCGTAATTTTGCTGTGCTATCCGCCTGCAAAGAGGACGTTACATACGAAGCAATTAAAATAATAATGCTTAAATTCACTCAGTCTGCCTATATGCTGTTCTTCAGGTTCTCAGGTCTGTTTTCGGACAACAGTATGTTATGGCATAACAGACATAACACTAATCAAGTCAGTCTGTAATTAGACACTGGCTCTTAGAATACCTGATGCTCCGGTGCTGGCACATCATCATCGAAATTGAGAAGTAGGTACACTTTGTACAAAAGATACACAGATACTGATGGATGATCTTAAAAAAAAAAATCTTAAAAAAAAATCTATTACTTTTTTTTCCTAATGCACGTTGCACTTGACACACTTGCCAATTTGTTATGTTGTTATGTGGTAGTTTTTCTCATATAGAGGTAGGTGTGGCATTACTATTGGAGTTTTTGGAATGGAGGTCTCTCCCCTTTCACTTTCGGGAGACAAAAATTAATATAATTGTTTAAATTACAATAAAAAACACTTTGGAAGGGAGGCTTGTAGTTTCCAGATTCATAATGTGTGTGTATATATACTGTATACGTAAAAAAAAAAAAAAAAAAAAGTCAAAGTTAAAGGTTTCCCCATGCAGCCACAGATATATTCTACATCTTACAGCATTTCATATTAGTCATTACAAAATTTCATTTCCACCCTCAGACATACTGTACAAGGCACCTGCCATGTGATGAGGATGTAAAGCAGCACGTTTGTAGTAATAACAGGATGACATTTAACCCATCGGCTGACGTTCACAGTCACACTGTGCCCTAATAACAGGAAATGTTTCATCTAGGCACGGAGCCAAAGAAGACTTTGGCTTGTTTCTTTCATGGTCTCTCGCATTTTAAAGGTAAGCGAGAAATACGAGATGATCAGCGAGATGTCAGAAACCAATCTTTCCGCGTAAAATCCTGCATTAGTCCAACACATTGTGCCATGAGATCAGATTTCCTTTGTCAGGAATGAGATCATGGAAGAAGCGGGGAATTATACATGATTCAAAACATACAATGCCGCCTGTTTCCAGATGGTAGAGTAAATCTCTCAGATCACAGCTGGATGGTGCTGTTGCCCGCTGTCTCTCTCAGGGTCTTTAATGGCCGCAGTCCGGAATTGGGGTAGATAAAGAGGAAAGTTTAATTCACTGGCTTTCGAATTCGTGCATTCCAGCTCAGGATTGGAATCCTCCGTTTCATCTTCCTCCTTGAACTCGTCTTCCTCTTCATTCATTCCCATGTAGTAGAGTTCTTTATACGCTTGCGTGCTCTCTGAAACTTCGTCTTCGTGCTCTGACGTTTCAGAAAACTCCTCCACCGAGTTAAAGGAACAAGAGTTTCGGTTAATGGCACCATCAGAGGACGACTGGCTCTCCAGCTCACTGAGGCCTCCGGGGAAGGAGCCGGAGATGTCGGAGTTATCGGCGGAGAAGTTGCCCTCGTCGCTGCTCAGACTCTCCTGCTGCTTCCTTTGTAGGACAGGCTGATCAAACACCAGGACGGTGGTGTACGTTACAGACGACTGGCCCGACGTTTCAGGGCTCGCAGCTACTGTGGACGTATCGAGAGAAAGCGGATCTAATGATCCTTCTATGGATGAAAGGTTGTTGCTTTGTCCTTCGGTATCGATTATTGAAAGGTGAAGGAGTGCTTTCTCTTGTTGGTCTTCTTCCAGAATTAAGAGTTTCTCAACAGTCTCGACCTCGCACATATTTTCAGACATCATCAGAAGTGGACAAGAAGTAAGGCCCTCCTGATGACCGAATAGACTGCCGTCCAGCTATGAAGAGACAAAGATTATTAATTCATGTTTAATAATGACAGTGTTTTTACTTTCAGTCTCATTTCTACAGTTTAGAGTTGAGCAAGTTGATGCAAGTTGGGTTTTGCATATTCTCCCTCATCATCACAAGTAACAAAACTATATACTGTACATAAATATATGAATAGTAAATACTGTAAATAGTAAATTACTGATGTGATATAAATTATACTTTTATTCAACCTGCATTGAAAATCTCATCCTGTCTGTATTTTTTTTTTCCCGAAAGCCTTTTTTTTTCTCTAACAGCAACAAGGGATTGTTGTTGCATTTCCGCTCTTGTCCCTGTCCATAGTTGTGCGTTTCTTCAGTTTCTAAATGATAGTTGTCACTATTGGTAATGATATACCTAAGCAAACCTCTTTGGAAGCTCAAAAAAAAGAATGAATCATAATATTCAGCATTTTTCTCTTTCTTAAACCTGGAGTGCTTGTTTTAAGTACTAGTACCGTAATACGAGACACCCTTTTTATTTGGACAGTGACTGAGTGTGAACCGTGCGCCCCTGACAGCAAGAACATTTCTGAAAGCAAAATATTTCTCATTAAAAATACATTTAAAGAAAGTCTGACCTTTTTGAAATCTATCCCCTTGGCCCAAGAGCAATTGTTGGGATTCGGGACGTCCTTCCACATGAGCTTCTTCAATCTGGAGAGAGAGAAAAAATACATTTGAATTTAAGGATATAAATAGAGAGAAAATAAGATTGTAGTTCATATCCACATCTTCAAACTAATATGCAACCTTGTGCTCTCACCTGACTAAGCCACTACTATCTCAGCAGGATCAATAGAGTCCCAGCAGTCAGTGGGACCATACTGGATACAGAACAGCTTCATCACTCCTCTGTATACTGTGCATACTACAACCTTCTCAAACTGCACTCTGAGAATGAATTGTATTTTTTCTAAAAGACACAATGCTTTGAGGTTTGTAATAGGGAGTGCTGTCTAAAATGTCATTCTGAAAAATCCAATACTGTTCCACTTCACTTTGATCTGGTGACTATGAAGGCCGTAGCATATACTTAAGCAACCGCAGGGATTGTTGTTGCGCTGAATATCGACATGCTGATATTCAAGCGTGATACTGCTTTAACCGAAAAATAATCAACTGAAAGTGTGGTTAACAGGTGAGAAAGTAGTTTTGAATTATTACTGGTATAACGTGAGTAAAAGGTGAGGAGAATAAAAAGATTATCTTTTATAAAGATTTTCTAGCTTTACAATATCAAATCTCAAATAACTTTAAATGGAAAGTTAATGTGCCAAGTTGTGTATTCATTCTCACTCCTGTACATATGGAGCCATATCATTGACTCTGTACATGCACTTGGCACAATGACAGTAAAGTTAAATCTAATCCAATCTAACAAACCCTTGTCCCCCACATGAAGTACTGCCCTTGATAAGGGGATAGAGAGCGATTTGGGATTCAGCCATGTGTTACAAGAGAGTTTGCATTGTACCTCACCGTAGGTACGTAGGCGTAAATAAAACCACACATATGCAATTTGGACCGACTTAGAAGCAACTATTAAAAAGACAAAGTGTTGTTTAAGACAACATAACGTTATCAATGTGTTTCCGTGTCTAGTTTTTAGTTTTGAATGTGTGTTTTGACAGGCTAGTACTGCAAACCGTACCAACCTAATTTAACAATTGTTACAGCTGTGACTATACAAATAGTTAAACGTCCCAGTGCTCACCCACTCACTCACTCATCATCTATAACGCATAATCCTGTATTCAGGGTGGGGGGGGGCCTGGAGCAAATCCCAGGAGACTTAGGGCACAAGGCGGTGTACACCCTGGACAGGGTGCCAATCCATCACAGGGCACACACACATACACTCCCTCACACACTCATTCACACACTATGGCCAACTTGGGAATGCCAATTAGCCTAACCTACATGTCTTTGGACTGTGGGAGGAAACTGGAGTACCCGGAGGAAACCCACCAAGCACGGGGAGAACATGCAAACTCCATGTACACAGAGACGAGAATCGAACCGGGACCTTGGAGGTGCAAGGTGAGAATGCCAATCGCTACACCACCGCCCGTGCCGCGCGTCCCAGTGCGGTTACCATCTATCATCATTACTCATAGAATGCTTTTCTCGGATTGGAACGAACTGCTGTATAAAGCATTTTATATCATTTTCATGCTCATCAAACCCTTTAGTGAACCCTAAAGCCCTGTGAATGGGGGTGAGATCATCCTGGAAGAGACCACTCTCCTCAGTACAGAAATGCTTCATCAGGGAGATCAGTCAGTGGAATCACACCAAAAATAACTACTCCCAACACATGCTCTCAATAACAATGTTAAGTGCCACTAAAAAACTAGAACAAAAATATAAGAATATTTTGCACTTAAATGACCAACATTCCACGCTGTATAAACACAACCACACATCCATATTTACTCAATGAAGGAGACGTTCTTTTCTTCATTACTGGCCAAACTTACTGCCGTTTGCATATTACTGAACTGTATGTTACTAAGCAGAATAAAGGTCATTTGTAACTGCACATAATAATAGATGATGCATAGATTTGTGCAAGTTAAACCAATATGACTGATGAGGATAATGACCCCAGTCATCAAATGCATTTGCAGAGATGCGGATTTTATAACCAGTGTGTCCTTGAACACAGACTGAACTATGTATTCCAGAAACCTCTCTCTCTCTCTCCCTCCCTCCCTCTCTATTTATCTCTCTGTCTATCCTCTGCCCTCATGGTCATTCAACCATAAGGATTTCTGCAGTTCTGTCACTGTCATGTTTTATTCTTTCGGGAAATCTGTAATGTAATCAGTGGTTATAAAATAATCTTGAATAGCAAATGCTTTTTGCCAAGGCGATGACTTACTGGTTTTGCGAGATGATCAACGTGACAAACAAGACGACAAAGAGGAATGCGATGATCATGAGGAGCATGTAGGCTGCAGGGTCACTTCGCACAGCTGCAAAACAACAGCACAGTGAAAGAAATGTTATCCATTTAATGTTAAATGTTATCCATTATACGAGGAGCGTTCAAGTCAAACCGGGACATTTGATGAAATTTCTCATGAATGAAGACATACAGTAAAACTAAAACGTTTGAACAGTGCAAGCATTTTAAAGAAGGCTGTATGTCTATGAATGATGAGCCTGGCTGAGGTTGCCCGTGATCATTCAGCAGGTGATACACTGATTACTTGAAAATAGACAGACAACTTATGGAAGAAATTAATTGTGTCTGTGGAACCTGTACACACAGTCATTTACAAACACATTTTGAACGTTACAGGATCTTGCCTGGGAGTTATAATGCCACATATTGCCCCCCCGCCCCAGTATAGTCCTGACCACACTCAAATCCATTTCCACATGTTTGGGCCATTAAGGGAGTTGATGGAAGGCCAGCATTTCAGACATGAAGCATTCACTTCAAACATGGATCCAGCATGCCGAGAAATCTTGATGGTATCCAAGCACAAGAGAAAGTGCATTAGTGCATAAGTGCATTAGTGTAGCAGGAGACTATATAGAGAAATAAAGGGAGTTTTCATCTCTCATAACTGTGTTCTGGACAATCAAATGTCCCAGTTTGACTTGAACGCCTCTTGACTGATATTCAAATCAGGTATTATTTAACACCTGCATATGTGTTTTGACATTTCACACCTTCACTATAATTCAAATAATTGAGGGTCTATGAATTTTTTAAAATAATTGTAATTTTTTTTATTAAAGCTACTACTTACATACAATTATCAAACATGTCAACGTTTACAATTTAGCCACATATTATTTCTTATGGGAAAATTCTATTTGGTTTACGAGTGTTTTGGAATACGAGCCCGCTTCCGGAACGAATTATGCTCGTAATTCAAGGTTCCACTGTATATGCAATTTGGAACGACTTCAACAGTAACTATTAAAAAGACAAAGTGTTGTTTAAGATGGCATGACGTTATCAATGTGTTTCCGTGTCTAGTTTTGAATGTGGGTTTGAATCTTGCTTTTTATTTTAGCACTCACTCTCACTCATCATCTATACCGCTTAATCCTGTATTCAGGTCACGGGGGGCCTGGAGCCTCTCCCATCCCAGGAGACTTAGGGCACATGGCAGGGTACACCCTGGACAGGGTGCCAATCCATCGCAGGGCACAGACACACACACACATAATCTCACTCATTCACACACTACTGGCAATTTGGGAACGCCAATTAGCCTAACCTACATGTCAAGCACGGGGAGAACATGCAAACTCCATGCAAACAGAGACGGGAATCGAGCCTGGCCAGGGATCGATCCCGGACCCTGGCGGTGCAAGGCGACAGTGCTAACCACTACACCGTGCCGCCCGCTTTTTATTTTATTTTTTATTTTATAGGTAAACCAGAGATAAGGGATAAAAAAAATCAATGAAAGTGAAACGTCATGAATGTAAAAATGTATTTTAAATGATACTCATTTGTCTCTAATAGTGATTACATTGACCTCTAAAATTCACAAGCCTTTTTGTTGTGAGCAAATAAAATTCAAATGGATGAGACTGTAATCTCTGACTGATAAAAATTTCCTGGTCAGCCAATTTTCTGGTGAATATTATATTGGTGAATTAGCAAGGTGTATAAAAAAGCTTGCTGTGCACTTACCTGTGCATCTTACTGGCTCCCCTTCACCATCCGCAAACACAGGGTAGAGTGTGAACTCCTCCGTGCCATAAAAAGGACCTGAGTGAAACCCAAAAACATTACTCAATATTAGCCAGTGTAACGACGCGGGTCGCGCGAGGGGCAGAGCCGTGCTTAAACTGTTCAGAACGGGCAGATCCGCAAGTTGTTACCACGCGGAGTTCTGAACAGGCAAAAGCACGGTTATTTATACACACGGTTGCTAGGCAACGCCGCCGTCAGGCAATCAGCCTGAATGAGCCGCACCTGACGGCGTGTTTATTTAAGGGTCCTGATACCGGCGCACTTCGTGCGATCATTTAGGTAGATCCGGTGAAGGTATCAGGGCCAAAGAGAAGACAGAAAAAAAGAAAGAAGGAAAGAAAGAAAGAAAGAGAAAGAAACTAAAAGATAGACAGACAGACATATAGTGTGCTGTTCAGAGACAGAGGCAAAGCCCCAGCCTCTGTCTGTTTAAGACGCCGGCGAGAGCGAGTGAGAGAGATAGACAGAGAGAGCGGCACGCAGCAGTTCAGCATACGCGCTTAGTACGGTTTATTAGTTGTGCACGAAGCACAAACTCTCTCTCTCTCCCATAAGTCCTCGGTAAGGGTGAACGCCCCGAGAGGATAAACGTTTTGTTTTACTTTCCAGCGCCCCGTCCGTTCTCGCGGAGACGGCAGAGCTCTTTTATTTTGTGTTGACAGTTTTCATTGGTTTCCTTTTAAGTTCCTTAATTAATAATCCCACGCTATCTCAAAACGGGAAGGTCTTCCCGTGTGTATCACAAGCACTCTCACTAACTCCTATTTCATTGACCCACTCTAACGCCCAGCATAAGGGCTCTTATAATTAAAAACATTGCAAAAACGTAACAGCCAGAACGTTTAAAGAACATTAGTTATAAAACGCTGCAGCAAAACCTTCTAACAACATAATGAGAATGTTAGTGCATGTTTTGGGAACGTTTCCTGTCTCACCTATGGTGTAACAGGAGACAGTAAACACATTTATTGTAAATTATTACTGCCACTAAAATGTTCAGCACAAATGTAAAAGTGACAAACTTACGGCACAGCTGATGCTCCCTGGCGGTTGAAGCGACTCTGAGCCACTCTACTCTTCCAGCTGAAGACCAGCCCTGGCTGGAATCACCAATCACCTCCAGCCACTCAAGAACGAAGGAAAGGATCAAGGGCTGCTCACACACCAGGCTCCAGGAGAAAAACACACACGAGGCATTGGCGGTTACGTGAAACCAACGCACACACTGTCCTGAAAATAAAAATAGAAAAAAAAAACATCTACTGAAACACTGAACAGTAGTCATGTTTGCATACTGCATAGTATTTATTCGGTATATTTTAAGAAATAGCCAAAAAGCACAACTACATTAACCACATTAGATATAGTTAATATTAAAATGTAAGTCATATTTTTTATAAATTTGGAATAATAATGTACTTTGGGTTTATTATTCCTGAGAAAAACATCCATTAGAGCTATAAAACAATAAAACTTTTGTCCATTGTGATTTTATATTCAAGTTATTCGATAGCACTCATGTTTATTGTGTAATTTGTCTCAAGCAGCTATTAGGATTATTATTATTTGTAGTAGTAATGGCAGTTTATAGGATTTATATTTTTTTTTTCTTCAGCAGGTAGCATGATTAAAAAGTAGAACTTTTGTTTTAAAAAAAAAAAATATTTTAAGAAACTTGTCAATTTTAGAGCATTTAACATTTAAAAGTTTCCCAGATCATTTCAAAAGTGTGAATCGAATGTGAATCGAAAACTGTCCAACAAAACATCCAAGGTACTGTAATTGCATAAATTGGTTAAATTGCACAGTTGCACTGTCTGTCCTTGGTGGTATTAGCATAAATGTTGATGCTTTGGAAGCTAATCTTAGATGAGAAGGTTATACAATAGAGCTACAGTAGCAGAATAATAGCCTAAAGCTCTGCTATTTAGGTAGAAACAACATAATGGCCAAAGACTGCACGTTAAAAGCCACCAAAAACACCTTCAACACCAGTTGTAGTCTTCTCAACTACTGGCTAATGTGTCCCTGTTTTACGAACTGACACCAAATCAACATGTCCGCTCTCACTGTGAACAGTGTAAACCTTCTCTACATTAGCTTTAGATCAGTTAATATTCAGAGACAGTAACTAGTTTATTCCATAAGACTTACGGAACTGATCACTGTTTTCTAACTGTAATCATGAACATTAGAGCATTGTAGTAATGAAAACAGGCTAGCATTATAGGCTAGCATATAACGTTCATTTTTGCTGTGCGCTAACTAGCATGCTGCCAACACTACTTGCTTTTGAACACTGTCGTTGATGCACTGCAATTTAAATTCATGAATGGTTGATGAATGATAAAGATTCATGTTAGCGAAACAGGACTGTAACTATAACTTACTGTAAGTACACTTACTGTAAGGTTTTTCTCTCCACTTCATATATTAAATGCGCTAAAGTGGAAAATGTCATTATTATGGTATAATTATGATTAACACAGCATAAATCCCAGCAGCACCACTATCAGCAGGTAATTAGACGGCATTGCAGACAAGGTACTGTAGCACCATAACTGATATGAAAGTGAAAGCAGATGAAGATGTTGACTTATTACAGGATGTCATTCAAAATTAATTGTTAATTAATAATGGTTTATATGCAACTTATACAGTATGGTTCATCTTACTTACACTATTAAATAGAAGCCTTCTGTTTTTCTCTTGAGTTTAAATAGATTTCATAAGCGGCACACAGGACAAAACATAATGTTATTTTGTTAATCAGTATGAAAAGTACAACTTGAGCTGAACTATTAGACAAGCCAGCATCGTGATAACACGAGTACGTGTTTACAAAAGAAAAAATGCATCAAGTAACCGTACCAAAAGCCTTCCCATTACAGGAACAGCGGCATGTTCTATAAGCAAATAGACCAGGCTCTGTGTTTTTGGCATGACAAACAACTCTTATTAAATCAATTAGCCGGGAGAAAAAAAAAACATGTAATGGGTGAGCTAAAATAGAACAGAACATGATAACAGGCAATTACTGTATGCTGAGCTCAATAGCACGATAAAAAAAATAAAAAATGACATGCAGAAGAGTTATGCCCTGCTGAAGGTTGTCTGCTCTAATGTTCACGAGTCAGTGTCCGTGTGCAGTGAATGACTCGTACATTAACAGCTTGTTAACTCACGTTTAGGTCGGTGCACCAGAGTCATGTTACTGTTCTTAGCCGAAGAGCCCAAAGAGTTACTAGACATGACAGTGATGCTATGGACTTCCTCTGTCCACGGGAATGTGTAAAATGAGCTTGGGGTTATGTCATGTGACCACACCATGCCCCCTGAAGTCTGGTGCACGACTACAAGTCCCTGCACACAGCTCACTGTCTCCTCTGCTGGAAGGGGCTGGAAGACAATAGAAATAAAACTCAGGAGAATTTTTTTTTTCTGCATAATAATTATAAAATTGCATAATCACAGCTAGTGTTTTTAAAGTTGTGTTTTAATTCAGAAACCGGAAGAAACTAAAGTACATTACATCAGCGATCCTTGCTGCCAAGGCCCTTGTGATAGCTATTCATACGAAACAACATCCTACAGTAGGTAAGAGCTGTTATTTTCACTCACCTGGATTTGCTTTTGTCATGTTGTGTCTGTTATTAGTGTGTGCATCATCACATTTTATAGCACGGTATATAGCACATGATATGCTGCAATAAAACTACATCATACTTCAGCCTTTGACGAGTGAGAAAAAGAACGTTTTAATTGATTTGGCGTATGTTCCCAATGTTTTAATTGATTTGGTGTATGTGTCCTATGTTTGGGACCACTAAGGGAGAAATTGCTTGTGCAATCCCTACTCGCTGAGTTTTCATTTTTCCTATGACTGTGGGAATGCCAATTGCTAATCATCATACCACCTGTAAAACCAATTTAAAAGAAAAATATATAAAACTATAATCCTATAATCCTAGAATTACACTATATTAATATAAAAAAATAAATCGCTGATCCACTTGCTGCATATCAGAGATGTAGGGAATAGTTCAATAAGGCCAATATAATTTTGACCCTTTAAATCACTAAAAAAAAAAAAAGAATAAAAGTAGAATAATATAAATATATCCAAAGACTTCACTACCTTTTATTATTATCACCGATGCCACATTATATCTAGAAAGCATACAGTTCTGAATTATGTATGCATTGTACCTTAAAAAGCAGAGTTACATTCGTGTTACTCGCAGGAGCCTCTTCTATAAGTCGCCAGAAGTCTGGCCCGTTTTCTGGTGCTGAAATCAAACAAACAGAATGCATTAACACCAGCAACATCACCTGCACTGCTTCTATTTACAAAGTACTGACTACAACGTACTGACGTTTTTCAATTAAGGTATCAACATCTAGCAACATGCTACTTTTAATCATAGATTATATAAGCTTTAACACTTACATATCAACTACTGTAAGTTAACGTGCTTTGTAAATATTACGTACTGCAGTAAATTATGGTTAATAAGAGGTTCACCTTTAGTAATATAAACTGAGGACACATGAGTCTTGCTCCATTCACTCCAGTAACCCCAGCCGTTGTCTCTCCGGCAGCGCACCTCGACCTTGTACTGTATGCATGGGTCCTGTACTCGGATTACCGCCCATGAATTAAGGAGGGGGCCAAACATCTGTAAAAGGCAAATTGTAAGTAAGTTGTATAATTGTAAGCAAATTGTAATTACGGAAGAAAAACAACAACAACAAAAACAATTCATAAAATATTTGTCTCCATATAACTGGCAATGGAAGAGCATACAGTAAGTTCTTGCCATTCGAGTTAGTTCCATGAACCAACATTATCAGCTTTGTTTACTCATGTAGGCAAACACACAGCTGAGCAGCATCAGACTGATGGACCTCAATCAAATACAATTAATTGTATTCCCAGACACTATATTCTGTATGTGCCATTGCTAGCATTCAAACTCTGGAAGCATTTAAATTATGCAGCAATATAAATGTTTGTAAACAGAAATTTCTTTACCACTTGGAACCTCAGAATCAGCTTTAAAATATTGTGATGTCATGAACCCCCACTCATACACCACATGCTGATCATAACAGTAATAGCCATGTGGCTTTGTCTCTGCCCAATCAAATGAAAGTCTTGATGATTAACTTTGTATATTACTGAGCCTTGTTAAATATGCCTATCTACTAGGATTTTTTGACTGCCCACAATGAGACACTAAATGCGAATATGATCAAATCTTTCATACCTTCCATTGTAAATCTGCACTCCCATGCACAGGCACATAGCGTAACTCATATTGCAGACCATACACGGGCAGGTCGGGGCGCTTCCAGCTTACACTTAGTGTATTGTTGGTTAAAGTCACAGCTTCCAGGTCTGAGGGTGGAGACGGTTTCACTGCAGAACATAAGTATGACGGTCTGAGTATCACAAACTCACTTCATTTAAAACAAGATAAGTAACAGAATGTCACAAGAATAATCGTACACTCACCATAGTTTACAGGCAAGACAAAGACAGGAAGTGACCTCACTTTGTTATAGCCGCCCTCTACCACTAGCCACAGCTTATAACAAGAGAACACCCTTAGGTTTCGGAGGGTGCATTCGTGATAATCTCCAGCTCCATCTGGACACTCCTCAACCCCGGCCATGATTTCTTCATCTGTCACCGCACCTTCCTCTTGTGGTATCTCCTCACACTTTTTACTATTACTTAAAAAAAGAAGATTAAGACAAAATATGGCTTTCATGACATGAACAACAACTCGTGGTTTTACCGTACAATCCATCCTATAGAATTAAATCTTCACTTAATATATATTTAATATTGGATTCCATACCATCCTTAACTTGAGCTAAGCTAACTCTTATGACTTTAATTAAATGCTAACTACTGGGGGTTTCACGAGATGAGTCAAACCGTGACTTTTGATTGTGCAAAATAACAGAATACTACTACTACCACAAAAAAACGTATTTCTCTATATAATCCCCTGCTACACTCACTCACTCACTCATCATCTATACCGCTTAATCCTGTATTCAGGGTCACGGGGGCCTGGGTCATCGCAGGGCACAGACACACACACATAAACTCACTCATTCACACACTCCTGCTACACTAATGTAGTTATTCCAAGCCATTTCCACATGTTTGGGTCATTTAAAGGAGATCCTGGAAGGCTAGTGTTTCAGATGTGAAGCACACAGTCCGATCATGGCTCTGGCGCACTGAGAAAGCTTTCTACCTAGATGGTATCCAAGCACTAGTGAAACACTGAGATAAGTCCATTAATGTAGCAAGGGATTATATAGAGGAATAAAAGGACTTTAAAAGTCCCAGTTTGACTTGAACAACCCTCGCACCTTAGGTTCAACATCTACGTAGTTACTGTAGGATTCGTATGAGCACACATGATGCTGATGAACCGTTACGGCTACCTTTTTTTCTACGTTAGCGTAAGAGAAGCCTTAAATTATTATCAACAAAAAGATCTGAAGAGAGGAGTATGAGTCTGCATACCTGTACATGAAGCGTATCACAGCCCACGCACTCTTATTCCATTTACATGTCATCAAATCAACTCTTGAACGCTGTTCAGTTTGACAGGTTATATTTGCATTAAAGAATCCTGAAAATCATATACATTTTAGTTGTATGTACAGGTATGGTAAAACTTTGCTAAATTAAATTTCCATGCATTTTGTGAATCAGAGATGATTGTGCCACATCTGTCTCACCTTCCACATAGACCTTGGTATAGGCAATGCTGCACTTATATCTCTCTCCCCAGGGGTAACAGCACATCAGCGTATCCAAGCCAGCCTCCTTGGGCCTGATAGTGACCGCGCTGACTCTTTCGTTGATCGTTTGGTATTGGCTTTCTGGAAGTATCAGGCCATTCAGCATCCACACAGCCTTACTGGCAGTCCAGCTGTGGTTGTGAAACACACCGTACACCGTTACTTCTTCTCCGGGCCTGGTGAACACTTCAGAAGGGATGTAGCTCACTGGTGAGGGTGAAAGAAAAAGAAATGAGAAAAAAAATGAGAGCAAGGTATAAGCCAGAGCTTGATAGCAAACAATGTGCAAAAACAGTTGTACTGTATGGAAACCTGTGTATGATCGTCTCATATCCATTTAATCAGTCTTGCTACACACCAGCTAATATGAACAAACATGTTTTTCTGACCTACTCTTGGGTGCTGTTTATTACCACTGAACTGATCAGATACAGTAATTCATACCCACACGTAAACAGGAAGTAAGTCCACAAAAGAGCAACAAACTGGGTTTAGGCAGGTAGACAACCCCGAGAACCCCTAGTGCTTCCTGGCATACAGTAGTTTGGCTGTTTGTTCTCCGAAGCTTCCTGTCACACAGTTGATCCTTCATCTTCCATCTTCATCTTGATCTAAGTGAGTGCACCTTTCTATGTAGGTTACCATGGACATTAAACCTAACAAGTGTTTGACAAATGCACTAAAATCCTGCTCATTTGTCTGCAAGACAAATATCGATGAAAGAATCAAGCTTGCATTTTATTCAATGGATGTCTTTTTTGTTTTTTTAATTGAAGTTCGATAAAGTACAAGCTTTCAATGTTGAAAGCATGGTTACATTGTCACCGCAATTTGCAGCATTGTGGGTGCGCTAAATGCCCAATTATATGAACAGACAGACAGACAGACAGATAGACAGATAGATAGATAGATAGATAGATAGATAGATAGATAGATAGATAGATAGATAGATAGATAGAATGTCATGCTCATGCTAATCATCAGTACTTTCATTTCAGGCTCCTCTGAATAATTAAAGCACTCATTTTAGCTTCTTATCTACTTGTGTGAGAAGCAGGTCACAGATTTTGCCTTCTATAATTTCCTTACACGTTTAGTAGCAGATTGTGTAATTATTCCTCTGAAATAATATTACCTGTAATGATAAGGACACAAGTGAAAAGAGAAATTGAAACCCAAGCAAGGAGTTCAGCATACACTTTTAGCTCAGGTGTACAATATACTAAGCAGAATTTTTTTTTTTTTCATGGAGGAAAACGCATAAAAAGAACATAAAGAGGAGAACAGGTCAACATGAGGCAAAACTGAAAAAAGCTCAAAAAGACTACAAGAGCTTACAGACGTCACAACCTTTGTCACTGCTTCCCATTCTCTTCTTCCTAGCCCGCCTTTGGCTGACTTTATGAGCTGTGCACTCATGCTGCTGTAATTTTCTCCACAGTTCTCTGGACTGCTCCTTTTGTCTGTTTTTGCATTATTTACGTAACTTTTTTTTCTCTTCACTAAAATCTCCGTCATACACACCAGGGTTCCGAGCTTGTTTTGTTAAGTTTTATGGAGATTATGATGAGATGACCCTGAGGAGGAGATCTTCAAAAAAAATGACCTGATGGGAAAAGGACAGTGGGGAACTCATCATTTAAAGCACACAATCTGTTTTGTGTGCTTGCTTCCATGATTATTTACGGGCTCAGTGAAAGTGAATTGCTGATCGTCTAATCACCCGTAATGAGATGATGGAAATTAAGTTAGTTACGGTTCATCCTGAAGTAACAGTGGTGAACAAACTACAGATTCTTACACTAATACAGTTGATTCATACCACACCAAATGCTTTCTGGTTTGATAGCCAGCTGCATATCTCCAGATGATATGGTTGTGTTTAGTGATCACTCATGGGGATCCAGCTGCTGAGGCTTGTAGTGCGTTGCCCACACAATCTACATCTACAGGAATCCCACTTAACCCTGTCATTATTTGTTTGCTGTCTAAGACGTAGTATAAGAACATCTCCTCATGTACTAAGAAACAGCTTCTTCCCACATGGCTTGTCATCTTAATGAACTAGATCAACCCACTGGAACTGCATCCCTCGTAACTGCCTCCACACACAAAGCTCTGCCTTCAAACATCATGACAAACACCACACTGATATAGTAGTAATAGCTCTACAGTATATCATTGCTGCATTGCTATTAAGACTTCACCTCTATTACTATTAGTACAGTTTGCACATTATTCCCTACTCTGGCACTTTACATAGTGTAGTGCAATATCACTAGTTTACTATTATTATTTTTTTGTCTGTGCCAATAACTTATTCTTCTTTTAAAACTGATCAACAATTATATATTTTATGTACTGTATAACCTATCCTATTTAGATAGACCTAACAAAAGGGGTGAGTCAAAAATCATCCGCACTTCAGTTATATTAAAACATCTGTTTTAGCACTTTCTTATCAGTGATTTTCGTTCAGAGCTACTTGTCTGAGGGTGTATCTGTATCAAGGAAGAGCATAAACAGAAGTGTTCGGATATCTGCATAACTAAATTTGGACTGATGCTCTAAGGAAGGTGAAAGTTTCTTAAAAAAAATTATTACTGGATACGAGACACAGATTCATCACTACGAGTGTGAGAGTAAACGGCGGAGTATGGACTGGGAACATTCTCAATCACGAGCAAGAAAAAATTCAAAAGTCAACCATCAGCTGGAAAATTAATGCTCACAGTTTACTGGGACTCTCAAGCGCCAGTACTGGAACATTATCAGGGAAAAGATTCCACAATCAGCATTGCACGTTACAGTAAGATGCTTATTGAAGAGCTGAAGCCTAAACTTTGGATTAAACGCGGAGGACTGCTATCTAAGGGCATTGTGATCTTGCATGACGAAGCAGATGCGCACACTTCTGCCCACACTGTCGACACTTCGTTATGAGGGCTTAAAGCACCCCCAGCGCCAAATAGTCTTGATCTCGCTCCATCTGACTTTCACCTGCTTGGTCCCCTGAAAGCTGCCCTACAAAGACAAAGATTCACTTTTGATAAAGAAGTGAAGACAGCGGCGCATTTGTGGCTCACAGCTCATCTTAAAAATTGAGGTACAAAATGTTCCCTTACTGCCTAATACACCCGCCCACTTCCAGATGCCATTAAATATGGCAGTTTAACTACCAGCACTGCCTGGAAAAACCCTTAGACAGAGCAACCTCCATCCCATGAAAGTTAGTCATTGAGCTACAAAGACGGCTCTCAGTTTTAGAGCCAAGAACTTGAGCAGAGCTAATGTGCTGCAAGTCTTGGTACATCCTTGAATAGAATAATATGATGTGCTCGTTTATTACAGTCATTTTTTTAAAATATTATTGTTAACAATTAAATCTAAATGCCATTGAAACTAGAAATGCCCTGTGTATCCTGGATGGATAGGTTTACAAGTGCACTAATAAAATAGCTTCGAAGCATGACATTACCTTCGGCGTCCTCTGTCCTTTCTTTGATTTACTGGATGACTGCTAAAAACGAATAATCACACAAACACCGATAGAGGACGCATTGTAAATAACTTCAATACCCTTGTTGCATTTCACGAACAATATGTTGGACTGCTGCTCCAAGAAAGAAAGAAAAACAAAACATTGTCCCACAATTATTTATTTATGTCCTAGACTGCACCCTAAAGTGCAGCAAAACAGTTTTTTAGAATTATTTGGTACAGCGTCAAATGGGGAATTGGCCTAAAGCAGGAAAGACAAAGACACACCCAAACAGAAAATATGGTAATATATAATGCAATATTTTATCCATGTACAAAAGTAAAGGATACTTTACTCTTTAGTCATATACAGTATAACAGATAATAGTTTTATTCTCAGCCAGACAGCTAAACACATTCCGCATTACTTAAGTGAGTCACTGTTTGTGCATCTGTGTGTGTAGGTTTCACCCTTGAGTTCTTTCATAAGCACTGCCTCAACTTTTCAAGACATTAGGTCACGCTGTGGCGCTTTAAACTCCCAAAACTGCTGCAGACCATCCGGAACCGATTCATGTGGTATTTTGTGTACTTTTTGGAGGCGTACTTAGATCTGCAAAGTTGCCCACAAACACCAGCCCTTTCAGTAGGGTCACAGCTGACTCAATGTAATTATCTGGCTCCAAAGGTGAGACATTAGACCATGCAATCCTGTTAGACTTTTCCAGCCAGTGTTCAATGTTTAACTCCAAAAGAACTTTCATCCAAGCTTTCCCGGCAAAAGTAAACCGAACAAACATTGCTCTGGAAACCCTAAAAGTGGCCGCATCAGAAACAACAGCTTAAGAAATAGTTTCTAGCAAGACAGTATAATGATGGGCTACAGCACAACAAGCACTCTGTGGTCTGGTGAAGGGCTTGAGCACAATACGAGCTGATGCAGAAAACATCCATAGAGAGCTCTCCATCACTCACACCACACAGCCAAGAAACCCGATCATTTGCATGAAAAACAAGACAAAAAAAAAACTGAGTAATTTAGGGACTTAATGGAAAAGTGATAAAATAGCACAGAGCTAATCATTGTCCAAATCTATTAGCCAATGTAAGTGTCTAACTCAGAGCTGTAATGTTCAGGAGAGAGAACTTACAATAGCCCTGATAAAAATGGAAAAGCTGTAAAAACAAGGTATACTATTTAATCACTGCATTTTGCCAGCCTAATGTAATGCTTTCTTTTATTGTGTGTGTTTTTCTTTTTTATGGGCTTCATCTCTTTATCCTAGCGGTCGCCACATCATATCATTTCATCCACAAGATGTGGTACAGGGTTTTATTCCGGACACCCCTCTTCGGTCACACCCCTCACATTACCTATCCAGGTTTGGGACCGGCATTGCGTGCAGTGACTGAATTGTATGGGGTGTAGGGTTAAGAGGACCCACCCAGTGATGACCCGAAAGTGGCGAGGACCGAACCCCCAACCCTCAACAAAGCAATATTACACGAGAAGGAGTGATGATGTGCTGATATTCAGCCCAACAGCATGACCTCGAGTATGATATTGCTTTTATACAACAGTTCCACAAACACCATTTATTATCAACAGATTTAACAGTGTATTTAACAGTGGTGAAAATAGTTTTAAATTGTTTAAAAATAAAACATGAAAGATCCCAAACAGCGTTAAATAAAACGTTACTGTGCAAGGGTGTACAATCCATTATCCTACACACCTAGTATTCCCTTGATCAAGCGGTTGGAAAGCAATTTGGAATTCACTTTGTGTTGGGAGGTAGTTAGCTTTGTAGCGGTAAATTAAAGAACTCGGATGGTTCAGAGGTGTTTTAAAACAACTTAGAAGCAGTTAACGAAGCAGCAGACAATGTGCTGTTTAAAATTACATTATCAGATGTGTTTTTTTGCTCAAAGTGCTTCTTTGACTGGGTTTGAACCTACTTCTCAGCAGACAGCTGCTCTCTTTCCAGTACTGTTGACCGTAGCGACCTATTTTCACCCAACCTGGTGACCAATGGTTTGCGTAATTAATGGTTTTTAGAACACTTGAGATGCGGAGTAATACATATAGTTAAACATCCCAGTGCTGTTATCGTCTATTATCGGCAATCATATAATGGCTCTCGTCCAATCAGCTTACTCGGTCGGAACAAACTGTTGTCGAGTAATGGTTAACCTTGAGTATACAGAATTATCAATATGAAAATATGAATACTGTAGCAATGCTATTATTATTATTATTATTAGAACGACATTACCATCAAGCGTGAGGTAGAACGGCTGGCTCCAGTCGCTCCACTCGCTCCAGTAGTGAAGGTGATGGAGGCTCCTGCAGCGAACCTGAACTGTATATTTGACTCCAGACGTGAGCTCACGCAAGGACACCCACGGATGCTGGACATGAAGCACCTAAAACAGTTGAACAAACGGTCATGCACAAACACATAGAACTCAACTGATTTAAAATTAGTGTTTAAATTTTAACTAATTTTATACAAATCTATCCCAACACAAAATAAAAATCAGAAGCATTAGATTAGATTAGATTAGATTAGATTAGATTAGATTAGATTAGATTAGATTAGATTGGACTATATTAAATTCAACGTAACTGTCATTCTGCAAAGTACATGTTCAGAGCCAATTGTCACGTTCCGGGGTTGTGTGAGGCATATACGCAGAGGATCCAGATGGTTCAGGGAAACGATATTTATTTATATTAAACATAAACACAAAACACAGGGAAATAAATGAAACAAAACACTTGATATGAAAAGGAAACTAAAACACGTATAAACAAACAAGAGACATCCACCTTCAAACTAATTGTAACAAATGCAAGACAAGGGTAAGAACTCAAAGCAAGCTATTTATAATCAACTAAATATCAACTCGGATCAGGTGCGCGCCCACGTGACCTGACCGAGTTGAGAAACCGGGAAATGAAGTATAACAAACTAAAAAAGAACTACACAAAACACAGGGCGCTTTGGCGCCCTCTAGAGGTTATCCCTGACACCAATTAAATGCAGTCTAGACAGAAGTGCATAAGTGACCTATTTACCATAAATAACAATGTGTTATAACAAACAGAAGATGCAGTACATAATAAAGATGTGATATATAAATAAATCTATGTCTATATTAATACATAGTATAACATAGTGTAACTGTGCGAACATTGTGCAGTAGATAGACGCTTCTATGGACTTATATTCTGACTATACAGTACTGTGCAAAAGTCTTAGCGCCATATTATCTGTAGTACAAATTTTCTTATATAAGTTTATTATGCCTGCATTACTATGGACAAGACCATTCCCTACAAAGATACCCTAAAATTAATGAATAAATAACATTACAGAAGAATATTTGCATGCCTGTAAAAAAAGCGACATATTACATGACAGACCAGTTTTCAGATGGGAAAAAAAAATCAATAATGAAGACTCCTGGATTTTGTATTAAAATAGAAAAAAGTTACCAAAAGAACTCATATTCTCCAGCATGCTCAGTAAAACCTAACAGCTGTTTTATTTACAGTACTGTGCAAACGTCTTGTGAACATCCAAACACAAGTCATATGCAATGATGCTTTTGAAAACATTTATACATTAAAAAAGCACTAAGTAATAACATAAACAATAAACAGTCTATATTTGGTGTGGAAACTCTTTACTTGGACATAAGCGGTAGTATTCAATACAGATGTGTGTGTTAGGTTTTACTGAGCATGCTGGAGATTACAAGTTCTTTTGGTAACTTGGTCACACTCGCTCTGTACTGTACTGTACAGTACTGTAGTTCTGAATGATACAGTATATGCAGAACAAATACAGGTGGGATATACAGTAGTAGCCTGCACATGAATCTGCTTATTTTTTGACATTGAAATTAATCTAAACCTAAATGATGAAATGTAACTGTGTTATTTTAGTCGCTGCGAGTCTTACTCACCTCCCAGTGTGCGAGAGAAGTATTGGGTGAGTAGCGGAGCTCGTAGTAAAGTGGGCGTTTATTATTTTCTGACTCATTCCAGGCGATCATCACCTCACCGTCAGTAGTTACGTTGTAACGCAGATGTAATGGTGCGTCTGGCTTCCCTGTGAAGAGAGGTCGTTCAGAAAACATCAAAAGGAGTCCATCCTTATGCTTTTCTAACCAGATGGTCTTACAACATAAAAGCACTAAACTCTATTTCAGTGTAAATACTAACTATTATTATTACTATAACATTGTACTATATGAAAAGATGATGTATCTTTGTTTTAACATTTCTTGTGTTGGATGAGATTTCTTCAAAATGATTGTTTATGGCTGTATAATTTCTAAAATGTATAGAAACTCCACTCCCCAGTTGGCTCCTACAATGTTCAATGGCTGTAATAACCACAAGTGATTCACTTAGGCAATAAATGTGACTACATTCATGGATAAAAAAAAAAAACAGACAGGGACACTCAGTAAAGACTATATAAAGCGCCATTTGAAATGCACTCAGGTTTTATTTTTTTATCTACAAAGTTAAAGAGGGTGCACGGCTGTTTTTACAATGGTTATCTTCAATCTTTTTTTTTTTTTTTTTACACGCTTCAGATCTTTAATCCATCTCGCCTCTCATCCATCTCACCTTATCATTCACACTTTGTTAATCCACACTGCAGTAAACTGTTTTAGTGGAAAACGGCTTTCTCGACATTTGTCATCAGGCTGTGGTGTAAACGCCGTTGATTTCAGCACACACACCCCTTTGCATACAAATGCTTTGCCTGTCAGTAAGAATCTACCTGTTTATCATGGTTTCACAAGCACCTCTAAATCCCTCAAGCACCTCAAATCTGCCTATGCATAATTAGCTCATCATGTTTTGAGACATGGTATCCTCAAAAAAAAAAAGAAGAAAAAAAAAAAAAACCTGATTGAGACAACAAATCGAGAAGTTTTTTTTGTCTATTATTGAATTATTTAGATTTGTAGATGACTGTTAATATTTCCCATTGCAGCTTCAAGTGACATGTAATAGTGTCTCATTATTCATTAATTAAATAAGAACAGGGAGGAAAGTCAATTCAAACAATTAAATGAGTGTCATTGTACAACCAAGAATTACTTAATGATGCCTTCTTACTGTTACCTTCTAAACGTGCTGAATAAATGTCACAAACAGGAAGAACGGTTATTTTTGTTACCGCATACAGTCGCTCTACAATAGACATACAAATTAAGGCTATTTGCTGCAAAACATAAAAACAAGAGGCTTTTCTGTTTATGCGGATCTGAACGCAATACTCTGAGCCTTGCTAAAGGTCAAAGCTCACGTAATACCTTGTGTAATATACTGTACATTAGTGAACAATAAATATATCAGAATGGTTTCAATCCGTGGTTCTTACCCTCGGTCCTGTAGAACCACTACTATTCACATTTTAGTGATTATTTAACTAATAAATCAATAAATAGCCTGGTGTGGTAGAGTAGGGAAAACACTTCATAATA
>QMIH01000030.1:365163-401620 GCA_003987875.1 Clarias batrachus
TTTTTAAATGTATAAATATAAACGCCTTATCCCCATGTCCTTATGTAACCTGGATTATAGTCACCCTAAGTTCAGTCTTGCTGACTTGATGGTTCTGTTGCTCATGTATATTATCCTGCAGTGTACATTAACTCTTGCGTTAAAGCTTCTTTTAGGCTAACACAGAATCTATGAAAATGCCAGCAATATCTCAGCTGCCAAAACCAACACTCATAGGTCAATGCCGATCCTGTGGTTCGTCTCTGGGAACTCCAGAGTAGAATGATTCACCTCTAATCAATTTGACCTGTCAAAATGATTCACAACAGATGCGCTAAACTGAGTTTCAGGAATTTCACGAGACGAAAAAGGAAAAAAAAGCGGGAAGCGTGACAGATTAATAGATTCTGTGTGTGTTTGTGATAGCTAATCTAAAACTAATGTAATTTGTAGCATTGAACTGATTGAACTGAGAGATAGAAAGAGAGAGAGAAAGAGAATGTTTGCAGAAGGTAGTGCTACCCGTCTTTTAGCAGCTAAGGGATGACGTCGCTCTGCAATATCACTGCCAGGTTCGAGGTGACATCATTCTCTGAGTATGTCATGGCCTTGAGGGAAAGCTCTCATGCTGTGCTGATGAAATATTCAGGCAACTCCTGCTAAACCTTAGGATCGTGCAGTATTTCTGATTAAAGAGAGGGTTGTATTGAAAAGCAGCACATTTGACCATGTGATCGATGAGTCACTATTGAAGCTAGACTCTTTAATTACCTAATAAACCACACTGACCATGTCTGGGATTTATTATTTCTAGTAAAAATAAAAAAATAAATAAAAAACTGAAAAAAAGGTGGCAAATGGCAAGCCAAGGTTTTTTTTTTTTTTTTTCTTTAATTTTTTTAAGACATAGAGGATAAGAAGGTTTTACAACAAGCAATTTTCCTGGCAACTGCAGGAAGACTGCAGAGACACCTTCACCTTAGAGGCATTTATTCTCTTTCCTGATTTTGAAACCTATTGAACAGATGGTACAGGGCTCTTTTTACAAAGTACTGGAAATATGTAGCCGCAAGGTAAAATGATTTCTGAGAAACCTTACAGCCAAATGTGTATTGAAGGTGGAAAAAAAATAGAACATGATTAATTGGTATTTTATATTTATTTCTTCATGCTTACCCAGGCATGAAAATAGTTTTTAATTCATGTGGTTAAAAGGTGAAGAGAATAAACCATGGAGGTTGTGTACAGTCCTGGAAATCTCATTAGATTCTCTTTATTTCTCCACTTTTTCCTCAGCTAGCCTAAGCTAACTAGCTGTTCTGGGCTAGTGCGCTAGGATGTACAACCTCTTGTTCCACACAATAAGTAGTGTCCTTGTTCAGGGGTCAGAGAAGGAAATTTAGGATTCAGACTTGTGTTACAAGCTAGTTAGCTTTGTAGCTTCAGTTAACCATGGAAAAGCAGTGAGGTGAGTCAAGTCAATTTTATTTATTTATATAGCGCTTTTAACAATTGACATTGTCGCAAAGCAGCTTTACACAATAAAAAGAAGTACGTTTTTATGCAATGTGTGTGAATCAAAATGATAAGATTGTCCCTGATGAGCAAGCCGAGTCATGAACCTGTCAGCGCATCGGTGGAAGCTTGCGCTAACGCCAACTAGCAGTAAAGAAAGATCGAAAAACAGTTCAGAGGCAATTCGACCGTACTAACCTACCTTCTCCCATGTATTTAAAACAATTCACTTTTTAACTGACCAATTTTTAGACATGTGAAATTTAGCAAACCTTAGCATCACAAGCTTACACCACATGCTTCTTCACAGTCTTGTGGCAACACTAGCTTTATTGTGTGATGGAACCATGATATAGTGCTTGCCAACTGGTTTGCGTGGCTGCATTTTGAAAAGGCATGTAATGCTTTATGTAGGGTGGGAGAGCATTTTATTGCTATAACAATGTGTTGTGCTCAAACAGGGAGGATGACGCGGTTTGGGGTCAGACCTTGATTGTTTGCTAAATGCTTATTTTAAGTCTTGACGATTCACAGGGAATGAGAAAGTGTTGTAGGTTGTTGGGCGGTAAGTTAATATACAGTTTGTGAGAATTCATCATGAGCTTGGCATGAGTCGAAAGTGGTTCAGTAGTACACTGTAACATTTTGTGGGTAATGTGCAGCCAAATCAAAGGAAATTAAGGCAGATGAACCGGCAAGAAAACTGGCGAGAGTTTTAATTTAGTCCGCTCTTAAAAACATTTGATGTGAAGGAAGGAAGCATGACGGAATCTTGAGGTTAAGGAACACTAGTTTGGCATGACAGTCTCTCAGATTTGTTTCATTCAGACAGTGAAACCATTTTTACTCACTGCAGTTGTAGTTCATCTGCCTATAATAATTAAACTATAATTAAACTTCTTTGTTTCTTAGAGTTCACTTTCCTATAACACTTATGACCGAGCTATTAGTCTCATAAGACATGTGTACCAGATAACAGTCCAAGATCTTTAGTTAACATCTCAAGGTAAGCAGATAGAGAAGTGTAATTTGCCTGATAATAACAGCACTATAGCTATCTAGGAATTGCCTTTTAATATTTTTGTTGAACCACCCTGACCTTTCTGATACTGGAGTTTCGTCTTGTCATCAACGTACCAGCTGAAAAGGTCAGGAAATAGATTTAGTCCGTTAATTCTGAAAATGACGTCATAGCCTGCGGGTTGCACTCTGACACCTTAAAGGTCTAACAAAGAACAACTTTCCAATTAACCCCATGGCCATTGTGTCAGGAGGCAAAAAGAGCGTGCATCACTGCAGGCCCACGTGTTGTTGCTATAGTAACTAAATGCAAACTGGAGTAAAAACAGTTAGTGGAATTTACATGTGGTCATTTTTTCCATTTACATTATATAGAATTCCCCACTTTCCACATTTCAGCAACAGACTTTAGATAAACATAAATACAGTGTACAGGTTTAAGCATCTGATCATGCAGTTTAATAGATCTTACAGTTTGGTAGTATTTTCTAAAACATGCCAAATTTACATCAACTTTATGAATATATAATATATAAATTATATATAGTACCTTGGACTGGACCACAAGTGTTTGAAAGCGAAGTCTTGATATACAGTATGAGTACTGTAGTATGCATGTGCTTTGTCTGTCAAACATCACATGATCACAACTGAGCCAATGTTTTTTCTCTTTCTTGCGTTGTGGGATTCTGGGTAATCGTTTCCCAAGTCTCAGTGTGCGTGCATCAATCGTATAGTCAACATCCATCCACGTGTACTGTTTACCATAACATTGTGACCACGTGTGTGTGTGTCTGTAAAGCATTTTTTCCCCATTTTGTGTACAGGTGTAGTGACTGTTCTTTAGTAACTGTAACTGGCTTCGAAACAACAGAAGAAAAAACATTCAAGTGTGTAAAAGTCGTTCTACACAGTAGCCCCTCTGTTTCACCAGTCACGATTCTTTGTGCAGGTTAATTTGTTTTATCTTTGCTTTATATTTTGCAGTAGTTATTGTTATATGGATATAAAGTTTTCATTATTTATTATGGGGGAGATTTGCTTTGATATATGAGTGCTTTCATATACAAGCAATCTTCCAGAACTAATTATGCTCACAATCCAAGGTTTGTGTAAATATGTAATGCCCACCTACACCACACCACCTTCACCAATTTAAGCACTCTCATAGGGAAAAGTTGGGTCAGTTTTTGAAAATATAAGTAAAATATTTTACTTTTTATTAATGTAACCAAATACAAGTCCTGTGCTTGAGTAAAAGTACAGATTCCCTAGCAAATATTATTCAAGTAAAAGTAGAAGTCCTCAATTTACTATTGTATTTGAGTAGAATATCAAATACACCTTCAAATACTTATCAGGCATACAGGGTTTGTATGAGCCCCCAGTATCCATTTTCATAATAAAAATGTCTGTCTTTCTCTCTCTCTCTCTCTCTCTCTCTCTCTCTCTCTCTCTCTGCTTCCCAATTGCATTGTTTCCTTCATTGTCTGCAACCAATGCATCTGATTTCAACCACCTGTTTTTGTTATTATTAAGTGTTATTAGGTGTGTCTCGATGGAATGGCAAATCACTCAAATACTGATAATACTCCGGAGGTGACAGAATTCCCTTCATAAATACTGCACACTACTGTGGTTGGGTGACGCAACTCCATGCAGAAATGTAGTCAAGTAAAAGTGCAGATATTTGCTGGATTTTTGAGTGGAGTAAAGGTAAAAAATATCCTCTAATAAAACTACTCTAGTAAAGTGCAGAAACATATATATATACATATATATATATATACTTAAAAACACTAACAAAGTACACGCACTATCTGTTACAACATATGCCATTTTCTCTGTTTAAACAGTTATAACACATATAGGACCACAAATTCTTTCCAAGAATCACCAACTGAAAAACCTCTCTGTGTTTTTTTTAACTTTCCATCTCATTTCAGTTGATCTGCTGGTACTGTATGAAAGGACCTGTGTCTAAGAATGTGAGCAATAATACAAGTAACAACTAATTCCTTTATATTTACGGTATATTACTGATGTAGAAAGGAAAACCGGATGAATATCCAGTAAAGCAGAGGTGAAAAGTACTGTTACTCTCTATTAACCGTCTTTCACGCTGTAAGATAATGAGAAGAACAGTATCCAAAAAATACACCATTCATTAATCATTACACACATAGACCTTAAAGTCTTTAGTATTATAGAATGATTAAACAATTATTATATAAACTACTATTTTGCCATGATTAAATATAGAAATATGTTTTGGCTTTATCAGATATAAAATATGGGTCACACAAACAGCTATCCTAATGAGAGAGATTTACCAAGATATCAAACTCGGTTCCAGAGTAACCAAGTCTAAACTGTAATTTTCCCCCCAACAAATAAAAATAAAGTGGTAGCATCTTGAAAGTATGTCCTGCCTAAATGTTAATTGCAGTTATTGTAATTTGTACTGATGAGCTTAAATTCACTTTGCTTTTAAATTCACAATTGATTGTTTTTAATGTATGAGGGGAAAATTATTATTATTATTATTATTATTATTATTATTATTATTATTATTTTGCTTTGATGCTTATAAATGAAAATTGACAGCAGGTAGTGTTTAAGGCTCACAGCTCCTGAGTCAAAGGTTTGATCCTGAGATAGGGTTTTTGCCCAAGGATCTCGGGTTTCCCCCCACCTCCCAAAGACATGCGAGTAATTGGATTGGAGTCTGTGAATTAGTATATTTATGAGCTCTTTGATGGTAAGTGGCCTCATACACAGTAAAATCCCCAAAGTTGATTTAACATTTTCAGAGTTTATCCGAGTCCAGCCGCACTCATATAAGCACTGATGGGTGTTAATTCAACACTCCAAGATTTACATCAGTGATTGTGAAATTGCAGGTTTCAGATGCAGCAGTAAGCACTTACTAAAGAGGAATGAATGAATAATTTTTTTAAGGCAATGAATGATAAGTGAGACACTGTTTTTACTTTGTGATTCAAGATGAAACCTTTGCATCTTGATGAAACTTTCCCTTTTCCCTTTCCCCTATTACATGGTTACATCCAGAAATGACACTTTGCAAGACTTTACTCACTCACTCACTCACTCATCWTCTATGCTGCTTAATCCTGTATTTAGGGTTGCGGGGGCCTGGAGCCTATCACTGGAGACTTAGGGAATGAGGTGGGGTACACCCTGGACAGGGTGCCAATCCATCGCAGGGCACACACACATAAACATACACACTCTTATTCACACACTACAGGCAACTTGGGAATGCCAATTAGCCTAATCTGCATGTCTTGTGTCTGTGGGAGGAAACCGGAGTACCCGGAGGAAACCCACCAAGCACATGGGAGAACACGCAAACTCCATGCACACAAGGCTTTAATTATAATTGAATATAATTGGTTATTTATTTATTTATAAAACATATAAACATTACTTGAAAAAACAAAAAAAAATTAATTCTTCCAAAACTAGTGAGATCTTGAATGTTGAAGCGTGTCTCTCCAAGTCCAATAATAATCATTTGGCTGGCTTCATAGGTGTCTGTCCAGTCCTTTTGGAATTCAGTGTACAGAGCACAGACCTGTTCTGGAGTGGAGTCGGACATTGTCGCTGGGCAAAAGTCAGGGCAAAAGATTAATGAAAGTTTAGCTTGCTAACTCCTGTGCAGTGCGGTATCATGTGATTGCTGGCTCAACTTGATTTTTTTAGTTTATTCAGTCTGTGTCTCCAAAGTTTTCAAGAACACAATGTTACCTGTTGTCTTGACAAATCCCACTGTAGAATGTTGGGTCAACAATTCAGTATAAATTAATTCAACATTTATCTAGTTGTGGTTTTTAACTAGAGTACTGTGCAAAAGAGTATTATATACATATACATATATTATATACCCTCATTTCTACATCTGTTGCTTCCAAAGAGTCATATTTTCTTGTATTTTTAATGTAGTCTTGAGCAATAGTTCTTCCCGACTTTTTCAGATTTGTTTGTCTCTCATTTTAGAATATTAAAAAAAGAAAAAATTTAGTGAAACAATAAGAATGAAAAGCTGGTGCAGATGCTGACAGACAATTAGTGTTTTGTATATGATGATGCCAAATGCTAAGGTGCCAGGAATAGATGAGAGGGGAACTGAGGTTGCTGCTGGGGTTGTTACAACCAATTTTTATCAAACAATACATTTTTTAATTGTATCTTTAGCTACTTTGCAGCCTGTCTCAGTAAAACATTTGTTCCCATTTCTTTAATTTAATCTACATTGTTTAACTTAATTCAAGACTTGTATTGTACTGTACTGTACATGTACACTTAAAATACGTCTGCATATCCAGTGTAAAGTTAAAATGTGAATTTCCGAGTGAAATTAATCAACTGATTCTTTTGCATTAGCATAGTTATTGTAGAACACTGGGTTGTATTCCATTTCACAACTTCAGGGTCTTAGGTTTGATCCTGAGTTGAAGCATGTTCTCTCATTATCCATAAGGTTTTTTCTTTTACAATCATTCCAGTAGGTACAGTATGACCCGGATGAAGGATTGTGAACAGAAATCATGTGGACATTTGTGAAGTGTAGTCACAAGAGTAAACACTACAGTCGACACAGTTTACACATCTGAAGCTGTTACCGTACATTTACTGTAACTACACAGTTTACATAGAGACAACCCTCACTACGGCTCCAATAACAATGAGTGTAGAAAGTGAAAATGTTCATATGTGAAGGCGAAGACAAACTTCCACCCACACGAACACATTTTCATGGACAGGAAGGGCTGAAATATATCTCTTTTGTTGATCAATGAGGCATACATTGATCTGAGTTTATTCGCCCTGCCCAGAGGGCCTTGCGTCATCTCCATAATGTTGCCTAAGAAATCTCAATGTACCCCAGTAGTCCCCTCCAGACACACACAAACGCATAAACACCAGGCATACTGCGTCATTCGGTTTTATTGTATTGTTATAGCATTGAGGAACCGCTAAGGTAATGACAAAAGGCACTCTTGGCAATGACAAAAAAACAAACAGGATTGACTCACAAACAGGCCTTCTGTCACCAACCGATCGGTGCCAGCAGCTGTGGTAATGAAGTATTGGAAGCCTTGATATATTTAACATTTGACTAATATGCACACACTTGAATTGCTATATTTATGAGACACTTCCATGGCTAAACACTGTTAATAAAAGGTCTAATACACACACACACACAGACACATGCAGTGAAATGGAAATGTAATTAGAAGGGCTCGATAAAGCACTGCATGTGTGACTTAGATAAATGTTGTCTCTGTTTTCCTTGCTACTCCTTTTTATCTCTAAAATAAACATCAAAAACCGGAAGCACAACTATATCAAGACTCCAAATGAATCTATTCCAGGGGGAAAAAAGGAAAACTGTTAGTAAGTTCTCAGTGTCTGTATGAAGTCTAAATCTTAGAGACTAGGATGTCTAGGAGAACCCGTAGGTGAGATCCTAGAACATCCTTCTGGTTCAATCGGCATAACTTTAGAACAATTAAAGTCTTGAACATATTTGTGTGAAATGGGATTAAGTCTTAGAAGTTCTCTGTGTACTTATTTTGCATTAGAGTTTTCGTGAATGAATCATTAGTGCTCTTGAGTTCTTTCAGCTGATAGACACAACAAGCCGGTGATGATTCGCCTCAAGAGCTTGACTGTGACAGACATGTATCATCACTTTGGGGGCCAAGATGGGAGCTTACTGTATACTCTACCCTGTATTCTATCGAAAGGGATGAGACCAAGCAAGAGTCGAACTGCATTTACACATCTAAAGAAGTAATAAGTATTTCATACTGTTTAAGTATAAAGCTTCAAGATTGGCATGTTGGCACAGCAGGTAGTGACGATGCCTCACAGCTCCAGTAACCCTAGTTCAATCCTTATCTTGGGTTACTTTCTATAGGGGCTTTTACATGTTCCTCTTAAGTCTGTGTGGAGTTCCTTTAGGTTTTTTGGGTTCTTTCTACTTTTCAGTGACATGGAGAATTACCTGCTAGATTGGCTACACTAAATCTGAACCTGCTCTAAATCCACTACACCTGTTAAAAGGCTAAAGGGCTTACTGAAGGTGAAGCAAATGAATAAATAAAACCCATTAATGTCAATAGTACATTATGTACATACAGTATATGCCTATATATATGTGAATATATATGTGAATGTTTGAGGATTGACCACAAGTTCTCAATGTGAACCAGGCCTGGGGAGTTTCTTGTCCATGGACCCAAAATTTTGATTTCGACTTTTGCCGTATGGCAAGGTGCTCCATCATGATGGAAACGGAATTGTTTGTCAACAAACTGTACCATTCCTTTTTCATTGCTGTGTTCTTAGGCAAAATTGTGAGTGAGTATTTGTATTTACAGTGCCCTCCATAATTATTGGCACCCCTGGTGTTAAAAGCCTTAAAATAAATTCAGTTTTTATTGCAGAAGCATATTGTCACACTGAAAATTGTAGAAAAATATCACTTGAATGTAAAGTGAATTTTAAGAGGAAATAAAAATCCCTGACTAACAAATAATAATGTTTCATAAAATAACCTGTTCCACAATTATTGGCACCCCTAACAATTAATAGAAAATAAATGTAATTTAAGTATTTCTGTCATTTCTACAGTAGTTTACCAAGTTGATCAGAGTATCTAGGAACATTTAATAAGTAATTTATCACTTCCTGCTTCCCTGTGGTCAGATGAGACCAAAATAGAGCTTTTTGGCAACAAACACTCTAAGTGGGACACAAAAGATGAGTATGCAGAAAAGCACCTCATGCCCACTGTGGTGTATTGGGGAGGATCGGTGATGCTGTGGGGCTGTTTCTCTTCCAGAGGCCCTGGGAACCTTGTGAGGGTGCATGGCATCATGAATGCTTTGAAATACCAGGACATTTTAAAGCAAAATCTGGTGGCCTCTGCCCGAAAGATGAAGATGGGTCGTCACTGGGTCTTTCAGCAAGATAATGACCCGAAACATGTGGCCAAATCTACACAGAAATGGTTCACCACACACAGAATCAAGCTCCTCCCATGGCCATCTCAGTCCTCAGACCTCAACCCCATTGAAAACCTGTGGAGTGAGCTGAAGAGGAGAGTGCAGAGGAGAGGAGTCAAGTCACTGGATGATTTAGAGACATTAGAGAATGGTCGAATATACCTCCTTCTGTGTTCTCTAATCTTGTGAAACATTATAGGATAAGATTAGGTGCTGTTTTGTTGGCACAAGGGGGGTGTACAAAGTATTAAACATCGGGGGTGCTAATAATTGTGGCACCCATGATTTGATGTAAAAGAATTATTTCCTAATGTGGGATTTTTTTCCACTGAATAAATGCACTTTTTTGAATTAATTTTCCATTATGGTCCCATGTTATTTAGAAGAAAACAGAATTTTTTAGAAGCTAAAGAACACATTTTAACCAGGGGTGCCAATAATTATAGGGGGCACTGTATATTTGTGTCATTTTCAAAGCTTTTGGCTATGGTTTTGGCTGCATTATACACTACCTGGCCAGAGAAAGTCACACACTGCAAGATCTTATTGACTATCTGTGCATTGATTAAGGTGCACAGTGTGGTGGCGAATTTATGTCTGAAATGATTCCACATGCTCTCAGAGCCACACTTTCACAAGTTCACAAGCCCACAGTGGTGAGACCGGCGATGCTCTACGGCTTAGAGACAATGGCACTGAAGAAAAGACAGGAGGCAAAGTTGGAGGTGCCAGAGATGAAGATGTTGAGGTTCTCTTCGGGGGTGACAAGGATGGACAGGATCAAGAATGGCTCCATTAGAGGGACAACCCATGTTAGATGTTTTGGAGATAAAGCCAGAGAGGCCAGATTGAGGTGGTTTGGACATGTTCAGATGGGAGATTGTGAATACATTGGTAGAAGGATGTTGAGGTTGGAACTGTGAGGCATGAGGTCAAGAGAAAAACCAGTATGGATGCAGTGAGAGAGGGCATGAAGTTAGTTGGTGTGAGAGAAGAGGATGCAGAGGATAGGGTTAGATGGAGGCAGATGATTCATTGTGGTGACTCCTGAAATTTTATTGCCACATAATGTTACTGAGCCTAGACATGACCAACTGAAGCAACTCCAGATCATAGCACTGTCTCCAGAGATTTGTATAAGGGGTACTCGGCAAGATAGGTACATCACATTGTGTGCTTCCCTTCTTACCCTGACATGCCCACCACTCATATATAGGGTCAATCTGGAACCATCAAATCACAAGGCCATTTTACATGGCTCCAAAACCCAATCTTTATGATTAATAGCAAATTTGAGGATTTCTTTTTATTAGTCTCAATAAACAAGTGGTTTAGTCCCAACCCTGTGAGTTCTTGTAAAATGTGCATGAATGAATGAATGAATCATATGGTCTAAATTACAGTAGATGCTAACTTGGTTTACATATAAAGTGAAGGCTTTCTAACTTGAATCCCATTATCCCAAACATTACCTAAGTATGTTCGGCCTTCACCCTTCTTAGATAAAAGTTGTCATAGTAGAGCTGGTTGTTGGATGGGAACTGTGAGGTGATGAAATAAGGAAGAAAAATGGGTTGGGGAAAAAAAGAAAAGAAAGAATTAAGAAGCCGAAATGCCCTAAGAACGATTTTATCTCACCAGAAGTAAACAGGTGTAAGGTTAAATCTATTAAACAGGTGGTTTAATGGAGGGATTAGATTAGTTTGTCCAGTGTTTTTCAGAACATGTTGCATTAAGCCCATATTAGCCCTTAGAGCTAGCAATAACTGTAGATCAAAGTTTGCCCAGCCTTGCTGCAGGAGTGTTTGTTCTACTGTAGCTCTAATCTATCCTGGTCGCTTTTTTGGAGTCTGTAATTATCTAAATGGTGATCTCGTGGTTGGCACTGTAGCCTCGCACGTCCAGGGTTGAGGGTTTGATTCTCTCCCAGGGTTTGTGAGTGCAATTTTCATGTTCTTTCCTCTAGGTACTCTTGATTCCGCCTACAGTTCAAAGACATGCATAGTAAACTAGATGGCATTCCTAAATTCCCCATATTGTGTGTGCTTATGTGCGCTAGGATGGATTGGCACACTGTCCAAGGTGTACCCCTTCGGAGTCCCCTGGGAAAGCTTCCAGGCTTCCTGCGACCCTGTACATGCTAAGTGGTATAGAGAACGAGTTAGTGACATTTACATTTAGGCGGCTGGCAGATTCAGAGCAATTCCGTCAGTGGGTAGATCCTTATCCTGGGTTCCTAGCTTACTAACTAAGTACCATCAGTCAAACACTGTTGAATTTTTTTTCTTTTTTTAGTGAGTGAGTGAGACAGTGTAGTGATGTGTATTATACTATACAGCTGGTGTTTCCAAAAACACGCTTTCATAGACAATTATCTATTGCTCTAATAGACCTGACATACTTTATTGACAAATTAATAAGAATTACATTTACAGACCAGTTAGGGTATTGAAACTTGAACAAATTATTATATGCACTAAGGAGAGAATTGAAGTTTAGATCTGGTTGACATTAGTCGATCCCTGCTGCCGTACCTGCTGCTTCCTTATTACTAGCACCAGCTTTGAATTCTGCATATTTTCAGAATCCCCATTTTATTTGTATTTATTATTTTATATTCTAGTATTATGTTTTATTCAGTACTTCTTTGTGTTATGTGTAGGCTTTCAGGTTGTGCTATGCCGAGTCTCCTGTGTGCGACCGCACTCTCACATTGTAATTACAGCTGGTGTAAAAGAACATTGCCTGATGCACTAATGCAAATTGGCTATTCAGTCTTCCTAGAAATTCTAAATGACTAAACTCACTGAACGGTTCACATCATCATTAGGTGACTCCATCATCTCAATAGGAAACTAAGATACAAGGTCTGTTGTCATGATGTTTTACTGTATGTCAGCTCTCAATAGTTCATACCATAACCTTATACTATAAAATATGTGTATACTCGTATACACGCACACGCACACACAAAGTAAAATAAAGTGTTAAACTATTACTATTGTTCAGAATTTTAAGAGTCCGTTTAATGTGTAGTATTTATAGTATGTATATTAATACAGTATTAAAATATTATGAACTCATTTCTCCATCCTAATAAAATTGTAATAAAATATTTTCCTTTTAAATCAGGTTAATATATGGATTTATTGATATTTACACTGCATAGTGTAGTTATATTATTTGTGTTGTTTGTACAGCAGTGATCACCTTAACGGCACAGAGATACAAATCAACCTCAGCAAACTGAAACCAAGTGCTTGTTTGCCAGCATACACAGGTAAATAGCCTGATCTGCTTTTGACCAACTCGTAATAGAAGCAAATTATGAACATCCTGTTCGAGCCATCTAGAAGTGCCAGATTGTTAGCCGTGAAGGAACACTTGCAGAGTCGCCTGCCTCGTTCTGTCTCATTACTGGTTGGCAAAACACATGCACGCTGGGAAATCACAGGAAAGCACAAACATGGGGAGAAACAAAAAAACAACAGATTTTTGTTAAACCGTAATAAACATGGGCTTCAGCTTGGCCTAATGAGCATCATTAGGAAACTGAATGGAAAAGAATCGGAAATTTGAGTTTCGAGGTGGGGAAATGGATTCGAAGACCATCAGGTCCATTTCTTCTCCAGCTACACCTGTCAATGCTGGTGATTTTAATTAATCTAGGCAGGGTACTATTAATTAGGTTTGACCTCATATTTGTTGTTTTTGTGTCTTTTCATTCAAGTATAAAAGTAAAACGTGTGGAAACTATTGACTGAGAAACAGGTGTCAAACTAGATCTTATATCAGATCACGTTGTAATTTGACGTAACCTATTTTTCTGATTTTTAAAAGCCATGTCAGCCATAACATTAAAGCCCTTAACCTCCAAACCACCTATGTTTTGGTTTCTCCTTCGGCATGACGCAAGACGTCTGAGTGTCTGTTTAGTGTCTGGCATACTGTATACAACTGCATGTTGGAAAGTGAGAGAAAATACAAGAGAACATGGTAACAACTGGGTACTTGTTGAGTGGAACGACAGTTTACACCATTGCTTGCGTATGCACTTCAAGCTTGACTGGATTACAATAACAACCCTGACAAATAGAAACGGTATCATGTGCCACACAATGGGTAGGGCTGCTTCACAGGGACTGTATAATCTTTTTCCCCCCTTCATAATACATTAAAAGTTAAGTGCCTGTAAAGTCCCACTAGCTGTAACTGAAATGCCCGAGAGGAAAGTACGCTGGATGTGAAAGCATGGGATTGTGCCAAAACAGCACTATTGCACAGACTTTACCGAAGTCACTAAATAAGTTACAGCTATTTCGGTGATGTGGGTAGCTTGTAAAACTTTTTTTTTTTTAGATGTTTAAAGAGTGTATAAAAAGAGAGAGGAATTAGATGAAGCCTGAATAGGTGGAACATTCAGAAATAAACGTAGCAATGAAAAGGTTCACAGATGAACTATTGTAGGCCCCAAGTGTCATATGTACATGTATTAATGTACACAATCACAGCATGAAATTATAAACTGGTTGGAGCCAAAAATAAAATTTTCAAGAAGGATTGGAGCAGTGCTACAGTTTAGCATGAGTATACGAGTGTACATCCACAAATGCACTAAAAAAATCTACAATTCTACACCATAAAAAAACTACTTTCACTAAAGTTTGTTTGCTTTTACTGTCCTCTATTTGCAAGGTTTAATTAAACCTCTATACAGTATGCATGGTTTAATCAAGGAGTTCTCGAAGATCCCTTTAAATTTAGTAGTAGTGTACATAGTTCACCCATTTTATCCACATTATACACCTATTTTTACATAAAGCTCATTATATAATTATATACAGTAGTGTTCTATTTAACAGACGACACGAAGCACATTCAATCCGAATTGATGTTACAGTATGTGCTGTATAGGTGACTTGTTTTTCAACCATTCAGGATTTGTGTCTTCAATGCCAGAATGAGCTTCAGAATTAGCTCCAAGTACACTGCAGCCTTTAAACGCGGCCCTCACAAACACGCTCGCATTCATCTTCACCAGACGACCGATCACTTGCACCCACACCCATTCACTCCACTGCGAAGCATACTGTATGCTCTATGTTTTGCACATAAGCTGTTAGTATAAGCCTAGTTAGTCTATTGATAGTCTCTCTGTCTTTGTCTGTTTGCTCATGCCTGCCCTAGTCCATGTCCTGCAGTCATATGCTCGATTTGTTTACAATAAAATCCTGCATAACAGCACATGCCTACCTGCATACCTCACAGTTTAACATTAAACCCAAACCATTCATGTGACCAGTCATACCTGCTAATAACGATGAAGGGCGTTCAAGTTAAACCGGGACTTTTGACTTGTACAAAATACCAGAACACAGTTATGAGAGTAAAAACTGCATTTATTTCTCTCTATAATCTCTCTCTGCTTCACTATTGCACTTATCCCAGTGTTTCACTAGGGCTTGGACACCATTTAGGTAGAAAGCTATTTCATTACACCTGAGCCATGATCAAACTGCCTGCTTCACCTCTGAAATGCTGGCCTCCCAGGAACTCCTTTAATGAGCCAAACATGTGGAAATGGCTTGGAGTGAAGTCAGGACTTTACGGGAATGTGGCACTAGAGTTCCTCATACAGTATGTAAATGATTAGGTGTCAAGTTTCCACAGACAGATGTTTCTCTTCCACAAGTTGGTGAAAAGTTGCCTAATGATGATTATTATATTCGATAATAAATATATAAATATATCTCATAATGCTGGATTGTGAGGGTAAGAACATGCTTCCTTTTAATTCAGGGACAAGTAGTCTATAGTGTACATTACAGATCAAAGGAGAACCAACTGAGAACAACAGATATAATCTGAAGATACTCTTAGATGCCTAAACAGCTCTGAATGAAGTTACTTTATACAGTAAGTCAATAATGCATGTGTTTGAAATAAAAATGGTAACTAAAACAAATAAGGTTCCCCGTTAACATAGCTGGGTGTGTGAGAGTGTGTGCTTGTCCTCAACAATGGGTAGTATGTTTGGTGCCTCATCCAGGGTATATCCTAACTTGTGCCCTGAGTTCTGTAGGACAGGCTACACAGAAAACAGGGTACATGTAATGGATGGATGGATGGATGGATGGGACATTTCCCTGCTAAAGCAAATTATTCATACTGTACCAGATTATATTCAATGTTGTCCAAAATGTATTATAGCATAGCTGCTCAGTGAGCACATATGGTGTGTTCTGTACTTTGCTGAAAGTAATGGTCTTGTTGGTGATTTTCTTGCAATCCAAAAAAGACAAGGTTTCTCACTGTTTTTGCTTTCAGGCGTAACCTGTACTTCTGAAAAACAGCTAATGCCCAACTCTCACCCTTACTCAAAAATCTGCTGCCCCTTATACCCAGTGAAGGGCAATCTTAATGCTTCAACATACCAAGACATCTTGGACAGTGCTATGCTAACAACTTTGTGGCAACAGTTTGGGGAGAGCCCTTTCTATTCCAACATGTTTTCCAAAAAAGTGCACCAAGGACTATAAGGACATGGTTTGATGAGTTCGGTGTGGAAGAACCTGACTGGCCCTAACACAGAGCCCTGACCTCAACCAAATATCGAGCACCTTTGGGATGAACTGGAACGGAGATTACGAGCCAGACCTTCCAATATCAGTGCCTGACCTCATAAATGCTCTACAGAATGAATGGACACAACTTCCCACTGAAACACTCCAAAATCTTGTGGACAGACTTCCGAGAAGAGTGAAAGCTGTTATAGCTGCAAAAGGAGGACCAACTCTATATTGAAGTATTTGGAGACAATGTCGTAGTATATCTCCTTTGTTTGACAGCAGAGTATGACAATCTTGGTGAGAACCTTTTTTCAGGCTTATTATTAGCTAACATGGCTTTGTGATTACAGTTATGTCACCACCTGCTGGTTTGGCATGCTCTTTACAGCATTTTGATGTGGCTGATTTTTTTTTTTTTTTTGAGAATGAAGAAGGAAAAAGAAATAGCTATGTAGGTGTGGACTAGGCCTGCATCTCAGGGTTTTTCTTTTTTCTTTTTTTTGCCACTGTAGCCTCTGACTCACTCAGTAGTTACCTAAATATAAATTTGCATCCAGATTTCTGTTAAATTGCTTTGTGTCAACACCTATTGTTTGGAATCAAAACACTTTCATTCATTACATTATTGACACTTATACATGGCCACCTGATGTCAGTTACTGATTAATAGACTTTCAAATGTACAGTTTAACTCAAAAAATAAGTCACTGGTAGCATTCTTAAGTTTTTGTATTTAGCTTTTTGTCAAAATGCATCGTGATGCATTGTTTTGGTCCCATCTTTCATTACTGAAAGATGAAAAATCTGACATTTCTTTGATGTAGGCAGGTTTTTTTTTTAAAAAAACAGTGAGGTTAAAGTGCCAGTTTATTGTAATAATCAGAGAAACTCACCGTCTTCAGGTTACTCATGATTGGGAGTGTGAAGCGTGGCAGAGCAACAGCATGGTCAAAGCTGTGAGGAGGTCATGTAGTTTGCTCGGATCTGGTGATTATGTAGACTCGGACTATGTGTTACCCTCGAGTCTCCAGGCAGAGAGGGAGCAAAGGCCAGAAATACACACCAATCGTCAATCATCTTTAGCATGTGTGTGTGTCTGTGCGTTTGAAAAAGAGATAGAAGGTATCCACCTTTGGCAATAAGTCATAATTCTTATAATTCATGGCACTGTAACTCTACCAGATAATGAATTCCAGTCATAACTATGTGTGTGTGTGTGTGTGTGTGTGTGTGTGTGTGTGTGTGTGTGAAGTGTATCTACATGTTTATGGCTAAATGCCAATGTTCTTAACATGGTTAACTACCACATATTGAATTCCAGTGTGTGTGTGTTTATGGCTGTGTGTCTCTGTAATGGCACATAGGAAATATTTCACAAAGACAGTCCTCCAGGTGCTGCCCAAATTTCCTGAAGCCAACAGGAGTCTTTGTGGGCAGCTTCCGTTTGAAATTCCACAAAGTTTCATGTCTTCGTGAGCTTATTTTAAGGTCAAGTTTACTATTCCAGGATATTCCTAGTAACAAACTATTTTATCCCAGAACCGGGCCAGGATGTTACAGTGTGCAAACATATGTCCATATATGCTTTTATTTAGTTCGCCCCTTAGAATGATCAGGTTCTATCTGACTTTTTTGTGTCGAAAATTAGTCGCTCAGGTTGTCTTATTCTGGGACATTGTAATAATATAACATAAGCTGAAGATCAAAAATCCAGGAAGAAACTGGACTATTTGGAGAATAAAAAGGCACAGAAAAGTTTTTGCTATAATGCAAAAGCTTTGAAGTTCAATACCTCAAAACTGCAAATAATTCTTATACCACCTTATAATTCCGGGCGAATGAGTTATTGTTGTTTTTCACGCCTTTTTAGGATGACTTTAAATGTCCATAAAATGACACATGATCTTCCAAGTAGAGTTCTTGTTATCCTATGAAGGGGGGGCGGTGATGGACAGTTATGACAAGTTTGAAATGCCATGCCTTTTCGAATGTCTCCAATGTTGCTAAACATTACTGGAAGAAACTGAGAGCTGTTACACCCGCCTAAGGGTTCACTGAGGGGATCCAAATAATTGTGAAACTATAACAGCTATATAACTTTGAAACGATATATAATAAATACTTTTGAACATCTTTGGCTTTTTGGACTTCCATGTAAATTTTACATGTGAGAGATAAAGAGCAAGACTCAGAACAAAAACATGCGCTGAAATAAAACATCTAACTTAAGCAACATTTACCTTCCCTGTAGATACTAAACTATAAATTCACTGTACAGAATTCACCGGTCTGAGTCAGAACATTTTTAGAAACCCTTCGAACATTGCTGCCAACACCTGTTCAGGACAGATCATGTATCAGAGATGGAAAAGTTGTTACAAGGCCTATAAACGTCTATCAATATATTTATACATTATACATTCAGCTATAATTGTTTTTCACCTTGGCAGCTGCTTTTTAACTGTAAGAGTGGGTTTAACGAGACCTAACTTTAGCCTGCCTGGATGACTGTAACAGGTGGCTTTTTTGCGCAAGGAAGCTTCATGAAATGTGCAGGATTTTTTAGCATTATAAAAAAAAGGCATGTATTTATAAATATGGTGCAACATTGACATTTTAGCTAAGATTGTATATAAGTGGATGTTAAAGTCTGATTCTGCTTACTTTTACTTTTACCATCTCATGTTCTTGAATTCTGCAAGAATCGTAATTTTTTTTTCTTAAATATGGCTCAAAATAAAGTGCCCTACATCCAAACATTCGAGCTACAAACTTTAGAAGATATGCACTTGCGTATAAAGTCATGTGCGTGCATCCTCTGTAATTGCAGTACAAGCAGAGGTGGAAAGTAACGAATGACATTTACTCGCGTTACTGTAATTGAGTAGTTTTTTTGTGTACTTCTACTTTTTAAAGTAGTTTTTAAAATCTGTCATTTGACTTTTACTTAAGTATGTTTTGTTTGAAGTATTGTAATTCGCTACATTTTAAATCATATGCGCTACTGAATAAAACAAATGAATGAAAATGCAAAAAATATTCTGCTTTGTATAAATGCTTTGTATAAATGCTTCGTTGCGCTCGCGTGTGTATCGTGTCCTTATCTTGCGCCGCTCCAGACTCCACTTCATCTTTGACTTCATCAAGTCAAATCTTTATTTCATCAGTTAATGGCTGGGTCTAGTTCTTTCTGCCATATACCACCATTTTCCTACAGTTTATAATAGAACCCTGAACCATTCTTTTGCTGTATGGCCCGACACTAGACTGGGACGTAACGGCATATTTAAGTGACCACTTTGATTTTCAAGCACAAGAAAGACAACAGCTTTATTATGCGAAGATGTTCCTTCAGTTAAAAACAACTAGTTTGAGATTTATATCTGCTCATCTTTTTTGAACTACGCTAGAATGTCTCATCCCACCTCACTAGTAAAAAAAAAAAAAAAAAGTTACTCAGTAACGTTTACTCTGAGTACATTTTTTTATGAGCTACTTTTTACTTTTACTTGAGTAGATTTTTATAATGTTAACTTTACTTATACTTCAGTAATATTTCACTGACGTAACAGTACTTTTACTTGAGTACAAAACTTTAGTACTCTTTCCACCTCTGAGTACAAGCCTAGGATGTCCAGGAGCATGCGTAAGAGCAGCAGCAATGAAGTGAAAATAGTTGAGAGAATGGAAGTGAGGTGAAAAGATGGCAGACTTCATTATTTTAATATGAATCAAAAGAACCATTTTCACAATTCTAAAGAACACTGTAATGTAATACGCTGTGTATAGCCTATTGTGTTAGTATCCTAGTGCCTAGACAATGTTTGTTGGACTTATGAACTCGTTCATAGGTAGGGGACTTAAATGTGCTATATTATTCAAATTTTATTTAACTGAATCGAACTTGGAACTTCTATTTTCATGGCATTTGTTAGTGTTTTGCTTCTGTGTTTTTGATTTGTTGTTCGTTCTGATTGTCACATCTTAAAGTCTACTGTAATGAATATGATGTTAAAGTCTACTGTAATGAATATGATGTTAAAGTCTACTGTTATGAATGAATGCGTGTACATATTAATTACGTATTACTGTAGATGACATTATTTGAAAGGAATCCAAAATTTCACTAATTGGACATAAAAATGCCTGTAGTTGTGGAACATTCATGACCTCCAGTCCATTCCAAATGACCTCTGGGTCAAACTGATGTAAACTCGCAAGTGCTGTTTTAACACTGACATTGACATTAGGATGTTGCAACACATCTTTTATATGTCCAACCATGGAGATGACCTTGGCTGATGCTGGCAGTTTTTCAGGGATGGCTTGTGACTGCAGTTGCATGAACCCGAATCTCCATCAGTGAATGTGGACTTTATATTGACGTAGCCCTTAAAACTCAGCATTTTAGCCTTACCTGTATCTTTTTTGTTCAGCACTAAATAGGCAATATGATGAATTGAGGTTTAGTTTATTTTAACCAACTTTACAAACATGGCTGAGCAAAACAATAAAAAAATGGGTCACATATGCAAAGAAATAGCACAGATACGCACACTCGTGTTTTTATGGTCATTCTTAGTTGTTTTTATGACGAGTTATAAGAGTTCTACATTTTTGCGACATCATTCCCATATTCCTGTAGTGTTAAAATTCTCTTATCTTGCCAAATTATCACCACCTTCCCAGTAGGTGGATTAGCTGTAGCTCCATCTTTCAGTTTGTTATTGTGTATGCATGCTGCCTTACAAAAAAACTGGCTTCCCTTCCATCAATCATCTTTAGATTGTTACCTCACCCCACGTGTTTCTGGCCCAGGCTCCAGGTCCACCTTCACATTGTCCAAGATAAAGTAGTGACTGAAGATGAATGCACTGTATAATAATAGTTGCATTTTTAAAGACAGATTATTTAAATGGGCACTCAGTTCAAGCTCGCAGCCTCTGAACATTATGTCACTGTCATGCCAGTGACAAAGTGTCTCATTCCCACTTGGATGATCGAACAGCTGAATAACAGAGATGACATGCGGATAACAATCTCCTCATTAATATCAGTGAAAATGAGAGCATGACGCACTCTAAAAATTGCATGGATATAATCTAAATTGATATTACCCAGCATAATATGTGATGGCGAGACCACCTCCTGGGAAATATTACCGCACAAATTTGCATTCCTCGTGCACAAATGCTTGCAAGTTGGAAGCACACGGGCGGTGTGGATGTTGTAACTTTAACCTCTTGGGATCCAAATGAACGGCTTTCTGTTTAAAAAGGTTGATTCGGTTCATAGTTATCAGACATTAATGAAGAGAAAAACTGGGGAGAAATTGCAATGTGCATGTCAATAAAGTCTCAGAATGGTAAAGTTTCCCATCGCTAGAATTAACAGCCCCAACCCTTTCCAACATGATGTGCACAAATCGAGCTCAGTGAGGACATCATTTCCCTGATGTTACTGTAGCGCATCCTGCACAGAGCCCTGACACTCAGCTCCGCTGACTGTGTGACAATCGTTCTCACTTGACATGAGCGCCTGATCTCACTAAAGCTCTTGTGGCTGAATGAGCCCTTCCTCCAGAATCTAGTGAAAACCGAACAGCAAGATAAGGAGCAATTACATATTGATGTTTGTTAGTTCAGATTTGGACATGGACATCAGGTTGTGGTAGTCAGGTGTCCAGATACCTCAAGTCAACTGAAGTCAAGAAGGCTTTTTTTTTTTGTAATTACAATTATATACAGTACACAGTGCTGCAGTACACATTTCATCAACGTTCTTGAAAAATCCTGAATGAAATCGCATAGTGTCGAAGAACATTATATGCGTGCCACCACAACTACCTTTGTTATTTCTGTGAAAGAGATTTTGTCTAGATAGCTTTCCAACAAATCTTGGATGATGTTTAAATCATGCCCAAAATTTGGACCTGGAGCACCAGGGAGTATGAAGCATTCAACTTCTAAACATCTCAACTTGAATCAGTTCAGTTCAGTTCAGAGAGATTTTCCTCACAAGGTCTCACGGTTCATGGCGAGGCGGACTGGTATAAGAACAGGTTTCAACAAAACAGAGACATCGTGATTGGTGTTCCGTATGCATGGCTGCACATACACAGTACACAGTACATGGCCCTGTTGCGGTCTTTCACGACACAGTCTTTGTTCTGAAGCGTTTCATCAGACACACCAGCTCTAATCTGTTGTGTGATTGGTCTGCACTTGAATGGTAGTCTCACCAGGTTAAAAACTTAAATTTTTCTTTGCAGGAAAGTGAAAAAGTAAACACAGTTAAGGGCCATTTTCCTTTTACACAACAATTTTCATTTAAACCACAGTTAGGGACGTGTGTCATCCTCCTCCTCTGTGCTCGGATTGAAATAGAATCTCTTTATGTGAAGCACAGTGCAGTTCACAGTCTTGAAAAAAGATACATTTCACTCACGTCTGTCAACAAAACAGACTGATGTGAGAAAGCATCACCCATATAATATAATATAATATAATATAATATAATATAATATAATATAATATAATATAATATAATATAATATAATATAATGATTATATACAGTATAATGTGAAATTATAAAATGCATAGAGTACTATAAAAGAGAACAATATTTCATATTTTTGAAATATGTACTGTTTATAATGCATATACACTGGCCAAAAATAAATGAATAAAAATCACACATGCTCCGATTTCATTCAATCACTTTTAGCTTTGATTACAACAAATAATGTGGGGGCCAGTTCATGCATGAAAATGATTCATCATGCTCTCAGAATCTCAAGATACCAGTGCCATCAGGGAAGAATTTTTATATGCATTTTATTTATTTATTTTTATTTATTTTATTTTTGTTTATACTGTATATATGTATCTTTCTTCAAATGTTTTATTTTAGTCCCCCCAATTCCCCCCAAAGGCTTCGCCTTTGCAAGGCCACAGTTGTAAATAAGAAACCTGTTGTTAATCTGTCTTGCCTGGTTAAATAAAGGTAAATAAATAAATAAATAAGAATAAATGTGTTCAAAGTTGGGATACCCTGGTCATTCAGTATGTTCAGGTCATCAGCTGACTTTATTTTATTGCAACACAATATTGCTAAGCCTAGACGTGACCGAGTGAAGCAACCCCAGGTTATACAGTAACACTGCCTCCAGAGGCTTGTACAGTGAGCATGATGTCTCTTTATGCACGTCCCTTCATACCTTGATCCGCCCAGCGCTCTGGAATTTGGATCAATTTGGACTCATCACATCTCATGACCTTTTCCATTGCTCCAAAGTCCAATCTTTATGCCTTCAGACTTGAAGCCTTTTTTTTTTCCTGTTTAGTCTCAATGACAAGTGGTTTACTTATGGCTACACAGCTGTTTAGTCCTAATCCTGTGTGTTCTCATCACAATGTGTGTGTGTATGGAAATGTTATTCCTTTCTCTATTAAATAGCTATGTGTTTTTCGGTTAATTTGTTTAAGTGATCTCCATTCATGATTTGTTTCAACCACATTTCATCAACAAAGTTGACAGTTCACAGCACTGTCCTTCAACGTTTTGATAATGTGTTGAAGAGTTCTAAAGCCAATTCCATACCTTTAAGTACAATCTCCTTGTACTTGTATGGAATTGTATTGTCTTTGCTTGGTGCAGCTCAAAAATTTGACCCCTCTGAAATGGTGACTACGGTGACCAATGTGAGTTGCCAGACAAGCTTTGGTGCCTCTTGGCACAGATTCTACTATCCTGGGTAAATGGACATGTTTCTTCTAAAAGAAATTCCCTCTGTTGGTGTTTTGATGATGGTGGTGGAGAGAGTTGTATAACATGTCACTCTAAAACTGCACCATACAGTAGCTGCCCATTTGGGTTGAGATTTAGTGAGTATGAAGTATGTACATCCTCAAGCCATAGAGTCAAGGTTGCAGAAACAAGTACAGCAAGTGAACTTTGGTAGAAAACAGTACAAATTAATTGAATAATGAACACAAATTAATGTCTATCATATTCACAACACGTTTATACACCACATTTACATAACATAGTAAAAACAACAAAAAAATCCCATTAAATTATTTGTACAAAATGTGCATTTTGAAATAAGGAAGTTGAGCAGCAATCGAAATGAATAAAAAAAAATTAAAGCAAAGATAAGAGCAAACAAAACAAGCAAACATGACAGGAATGAGCAGAAATGTTCCTAAAACATCCTCCTTGGACGCATAACAATTGAAACCAGTTTTCTTTGATAATGCAGACATTTTCAGGTTGCACAACTATACACAATCTTTTACCTGGAAATCTCATAGGATTCAGAAATGGTCACTTCCTTGAACCCCCCCCCCCCAACTCCACAACATTCAACTTCTCTACTATTTAGCCAGACACATTTAATCATTTCCTGACCTTGAGCACAAACTGGCTCAAATCGTCTATGACTGACACAGTTCATGAAAAGGGCAAAACGGTCACGGTCACCTGCCACAAGATCAGTTTTACTTACATCTAACCTGACGAAAGGATTTGCAGGTCTGGACCTGTCCTGTGTGTGTGTGTGTCCTGTGTGTGGCCTTCCCCCTGCTCAACCCCCTAACAGACAGGATAATAATCTATGAACTTCATTCCATACTTTATTTCCTGTACTCTAGACACATGTTTGGCAGGATTATTTATGAAGAGCTAAGCCATCTGATTCCTCACCACATAACTAAAGCAATCGAATACAACTGAAGCTTACAAGTTCTGTTTGGGGAAAAAAAAAAATGTCATGACATGGCACACACTAAAAAATTGTTTAGATAACTTACTGTAAATAACGTTTCAAGTCAGCATCACAACAAGAGAAAAAAAAAGTCTACCTTCCATCTGATGTTCTGGCCAACAGGAAAAATCTCACGAACAGGATCTAATTCAACAATAAAGGTCAGGAATTTTAATGTTACCGTTGTTGGCATATTAACTGTTTCATGACCTAATTCAGTAAAAAAAAAAAAAAAAATAAATAAATAAATCCTGGTAACTTTTGGGGAAAGTTCCAGAAAGTTTATCTCCCACACAATCACGGTCTAAATGAGAGAGAGAAAGAAAAAGTCTATAAAAAAGTATATTTTTTCTATATTTATGGAAAGCGTACTATAATATGAATATTTTAAAGAATGCTTAAAATGTAACTACAAAAGCTGGTAAAAGCGTGATGTTGGTATACTTTTCATAAATGAATTGTGGTACAATCTTTTGTTAGTATACAAAGGTGTCAATGTTTACATACTTGTAACCGGTTCGATCCATGTTGCACAGGCGTCACCATAAAGCACGGACACGAGGCGAGGTCTTAAAGGGAAAAGGAGGATTTATTTAGCAAAAATTGGGAAGGAAAGGGTTAAAGGAGGGAGGATGGAAAGAAAGGGAAGGAACGTTGTGAAAGGTGCACGTGCAGGTCCGGGGGCAGTGCCCGCCACGCAGCTGGTGAAAGGTGGCGATGGGCGGGGTGGCAGAACGCAGCACGCGGAGGCAACGCTTCTGCTCGCTACCTAAACAGATCTTCTCCCACTGTTGAGTCCTTGCTGACGTCCATCAGCTGGGGGGGACTTTCCTCTTTGGAAAGTGCGGGAGTGAAGATCAAAGGGGCGGAATTCCGGTCTCCTTCTTTAATGTCTCTCGGGCGCGTCATATCGCCCCGCTCGCGTGACAACATTTAACATGAAAAATATACACAGACCAGCCGTGCAGTTATGACCACCCGCTTAATATTATGTACAGTAGGTCCCTCCTTTGCCACCAAAACAGCAATGACCTGTGTGTTGTGTTCTGACTGCTTTCTACAGAGACCAGCGTTAAGACAGCAATTAGAGCAACAGTACTGCAGCTCTTATATTGGATTGGACTACCCAGGCCAGACGTCACTTCCCATGTGCCTCAGTGAGCCTTGGCTGCCCATGACCCTGTTGCCGGTTCACCGGTTTTAATTCGTACTTTTGGTACGGTAGGTCCTGACCACTGCAGCCTGGGGACATCCCACAAGACCTGCAGTTTTGGAGTTGCTCTGACCATTCTTGTGTAACCATAAGAATTCATCCCTTCAGGGACAAAACGTACACTCGCTGTCTAATACCCACCCATTTCCAGCACAAGATATTGTATCTGTAGCTAGATGTGAGAAGAACCAAATTGTGACGATTAGACAACTGGGTCAGAGCAACTTCAAAACTGAAGCTCTTGTGGGATGTTCCCAGGCTTCAGTGGTCAGGACGTACCAGAAGTGCTTAAAGAAAGGAAAACCGGTGAACCGGCGACAAGGTCATGGTGGACATTGATGCACAAAAGCTGGCCCATGTAGTCCAATCCAGTATAAGATCTGTTGTAGCTCTACTTTCTTGCTTTTCAGCTGAAAAGGTGATGCGGATTTCTGATTTCTCATAATGCTGGTTCCCTTAGAAAGGTGTCCGAACAGACAGTTCTTTTCTGTTTTTTTTTTTGTGGCAAAAGGGCACCTACTTAATATTAAGCAGTTACTGCTGATTGGTGTATGCCTCTCTTCTGATCTTCTGGTCATATGATAGACATCATCAACGGTGTGACATCTTTAGAGGAAACAAAGTACTACACATTGCTGCCATAATTCAATTAGAGTTTTTTTTTTAAAGGCATAGATAACTGTTGAAGTGTGGTACATTTTTTGGTACATTTGCAATGCCCTATTGAATATGTGAAAATATTAGAAATACATTCAAGTGTATTTTTTTTTCACCTGCGCAGTCTCTATGATTTCGCTGTTACTATTGAAAATATAAAAAATACATGTACAATATAATTAAAATGGTAACAGTTAGCTGTCCAACTAATAACGATATAAAGAAAAACAATAAAACAATGTCATTGAAATACTGTAGTTTATAACAAGTGATAAAAAATCATCTTCTCCAAATATACCCAGTGGCATACAGTAAGTGCAAGCTTTGAATCACATTATATCAAAAGGCCACACTTAGGTTACTTACATGAAGGATGACCACCGGATGACTCACAAGGATGACCACACACACGCATGCACACACACACTCACACATAGAGGCAGAGAGCATTTAGCAACTATGCTTCTCCAGTTTTAGAAAAACAGATTATGTGAAGCGCATGTGTAGATGATGAGATGTCAGTATACTGTAATTAGAAGAAGAAGCCTCAGAAAGTATTTTGGAAATCTTTGTAGTGCATATGACAGGATTTGATCATGGTTATAACATAATTACATAATTAACATAATTATACTGTACATGCATGAGTAATGGATATATGGCGTGTTCAGGTCTAACCGGGACTTTTGGTAGCACAGACACTCAGTCACGGGAATAAAAACTACGCTTATTTCTCTGTATAATCCCCTGCGACACTAATTCACTTATCGCATCGTTTCATTAATGCTTGTATACCATCAATGTAGAAGGTTTTCTCAGTATGCGGGAGCCATGATCGAACTACCTGGTAACGTCTAAAAGACGGGAACACCTTTTTATTACCCAAACATGTGGCAATAGCTTGGAGTGAGGACAGGGCAGTACGGGGGATGTGGCAATAACTCCCAGCCAAGTTCCTGTAATGTGCAAGCGGTGTTTTTGAATGATTGTGTGCATAGTTCCAACAGAAAGATGTGTATCTTCCACAAGGTGGTGACAAGTTAGCTGTTGAAGCATAAGCCGTTCCACTTCCTGAATGTTAACAGGAACAACTGTAGTGCTCTCCGAGCCACCTCAGCCGGGAGTTGTCATTCACGGATGTACGGCCTTCTTTAAATCGTTAGCTTCACTTCAAAACGTTTCGTCACCGTATTGTGCTTGATGTCTTCTGTACTGTAAATGTCAATCGGGTTTTACTTCTTTATTTATTTATTCAAGTAATCACAAGTCCCAGTTTGACTTGAACGCCCCTCGTAGATATAAAATGTACTTGGACATGCTTAGCTAATTCGGACTTGTTTGTGTCTATTTAGGTGGATTTAACACAGAACATTCATCTCTCTAAACACACACATGCACACTCAATACACACACATATAGACACTGCTGTAAAACTCACAAGCGATGGTCTTGTGAAAATTATTACATATAATTTCACATCATTTCCGAAAAAACATGAAAGAATTCGCACTTTAAAACTACATAAAAAAAAAATTGCTTCCTTCATGTGGGGAAAAAAAGTGCTCTGGTACATGGGTGTGAGATTAGACTAAGCTATTTTCTTCCAAGCTTCCTGAAAACGTGTAATGGCTGCAATTATTATAGCAGAGTCAAAACTCATCGTGTGAAAAGAAATATTTTCGACTACACTCATTTTTCCTATGATGTGATTTTCTTCCCATAGCCAAACACACAATATCACTAGTTGCTGCCATCTTGTGTGAAATAAATGAAATCACGTTTTCTAGCTGTAGGATTTCCTTGAGCACTCTTATAATACTTCTACCCTTGAAGGATTTTATAACAGAACAAGGATAATACAGACCCACTTGGTAATGGTTCCTTTCAAGGGTTCCTCTCCATTCCCTTTTATCTGGTCCCTCTGAATTAGTTATTAAGCATTCGTTCATTCATTCATTCATTCATTCACCCACTATGTCATTTATCTGTCGCTTTTCACCATCAGGGTCCGGGTTCGATTCCTGCCTCGGGTCTGTACAGATGAAGTTTACATGTTCTGAGGATTTCCTCATGGTGCTCTTTTATGCTTAAATGATTCATAGGTCACTGTGTGGCTTAACAAACAAAAAACATTCATCTGAAACTGGTCAGGTACAGGGACTAGACTTGAAAATGAGACGCAAAAAACGTCTTTCGGGAAGCCTGGAGAACTATTCCTCAAGACTACGTTATAAAAAGCACGAAAAAAAATAGAAAGTAGAAATATGCAAAAATGTAAAAAGTATGAACGGTGTAAATAATCTTTAAAAAAAGTATTTGGAATGTGCATAGGATTGAGCGTGTACCCTCAGTTCTAGTCTAGACCAGATAAATTGTTAGATAAGGGTTGTGGCAGATAGAGGATCTGTTGTAAAACTTAATACTATACACGCACTTGGTGATCTGCTGTGGCTCCACCTAATGAGAATTGCCAAAATTTGAATAAAAAAATAGATAGATAGATAGATAGATAGATAGATAGATAGATAGATAGATAGATAGATAGATAGATAGATAGATAGATAGATGGATGGATAATTAAGTGTAATTAAATGAAATTAAGCAAAGTGTTGCATTGGCACCGTTTCATGCACATTCAATTAGAATATTTATACAATCATACCAAAACCTGATATAGTGGAACCTTGGATTACGAGCATAATTCGTTCAGGAAGCCGGCTCCTATTCCAAAACACTCGTAAACCAAATCAAATATTCCCCATTCTACTCTAATAAACTCTAATAATTTGTTCCACAGCCCAAAAAAATAAATAAAGAAAAATATTTAATACAATATATAAAGTAAAAATAAAACAAATTAACCTGCAATTTACCTTTTTTTTAAAAAAAGTTACTTTAGTTAAAAGTAACCGAGTTACTCGCCATTCGAGGTTCCACTGTATTACACTTTTTTCAATTTATTTTCTTTTGTGCACTTAACAGGCACCAGACGTCACCAGTTTTGGTGAGTAGTTTCACAAACCACTGATTTGAAACACTGAATTATCACAAAGTCTACTTTAAAACATGCGAAGATTATACTTATGTGCATTTACCGTTTTAGATTAAAATCGAACTGCAATCTCACACTGACTAATATGAATGATAACATAACTTGGTTCACTTATTACTTATACTTTGTAGATGTATATAAAATGATGTAGGCTGTAAAGGTTACATGGGATTTCAGTTATGCGTCACATCTACCTTGATTTCGTCTCTGATTTTCGTTTCCCTATTGTTATCTTAGGTGATTAGCCTTACTTGCTTTTTACTCATCTCTTATTTATTCATTCAAACCTTATGGGTTTTTTGGCTGTTGTACAGTATGAACATAGCATACACATTCAGGGTGATTAGTCTGGTGTTTGTTTATCTGAGCAGCTTGACCTTAATTTCTTTTAGTTTATTGATCCTGTTTTTCTTTCTGGAATTACCTGTTTCATGACCTAATCTGGAATTCTAGATCATCGTCTTGTTCTGTTTTGATACCAGTCTTTATGATACCAGCCTCAAAAATTAGGGCCTTAATTGTTGATTCATCATTAAAAATAAATAAATAAATAAAAAAGAAGAAGCAGACACGATCGATCGCATACTCTCTTGCCCATTTATTGGTGCAGCTCAATTTTACTGGTGAAACCAAAAGAGGGAACACGTCAAATAAAGTTCACGTTTCGGTAAGGGTGATACAGCAGACAGGCAAAACACAGAGCTGTATCCAAAGCACCTTCTTACATACATATTACAGTATTATTGGTAACACCACACATTCACTACTGTATACAGAGATTAGCTTCAGAACAACAGGACAGCTTCAAGGAGGAAGAAAAGTCAGTCCACGAGAGGTAAGGGAAGAGGAATGTGCAGTATGTTTCCAGGTGCAGGGGTCCATCCAATAATCAGTGCTTGATATTTTAAGAAGACGTTCAAGTAAGACTTTTGATTGCAGAGAGGGAGACAAAGTCGAATGAAAAGCCCAACATGTCAACAACGGGATCCAGGTTTTCACATAATGAGCCATGTTGGTACTGCATGTTAACGCATATACCGAATCTATCGTATATCATAGTTAAAGAGTGCCATTCCAGTGCAAATATACCAATTGAGAAAGGGCAGATCAGTTGTGCGGCTGTCCCGCACTAAGGATCGTTGACCTCTTTGGAGGTCTACACTGGACTTGTAACTATCCAAATATTAAAGAAGTCGACTTGAGGAAGTTCAGTGTGGGTGACCATAAATAACGAGGTCTTCTTTATGTTGTACGTGAAATTAAACTGAATGATCTCGACAGCAAAATGAGCGATGCAGATTCTGTCATTCACATTACCAAACAAACAAGAGCTAGGAGTTAGCACTGGCCAATAATCTGGGAGAATTCATACACTTTCAAACACACACACACACACACATGTTCAGGTCAAATAAAAATCTTGATTCAGTCAGGAAATGACTGAGGAAAAAAATAACATCCTGGCAAACTCCTGATAAATCACAATATGAATCATATTCAGATATTTTATATTACCGTATTTCTTATGATATGCAGGAAATCTAGCACTATAATCAATTTTTAAAAAATTCAAATAAATCCAAAACATCAAATCGATGTCATGAACTATTCTTACTGAGCCACATGACTGTATTGCTCAAAACCGTACATACATACTGTATACAATAGATTATTTATTTTTTTAGCAGGATCATTTTATGTCTGGAACATTTGAAACATTAGATATTTGCTATTCATTCATGAAGCCAATTAGAACTAATTAAAAATATAACGTGAATATTGAACATCACCAAATGTCAGAATGTCATTAAAAAAAATTCTTCTTAAAAAAGAAATCTATTTACTTTTCACTTTACAGTAATTGTGTAACGTTACAAAGGTTTTCCTTTAAGCACCCTGACTATTATCCCAGTACTTATGATCACTTGCACTATAACGTTTCCAGTGTCATGACTTTAGTACTTGCCTATCAAAAAAAAAAAAAAATTTAACTCACCTTACAATACGATACTATACATTAATTCAGCATGATTATTAATATTATTATTGTTACTATTAATTATTAATAGCTACTGGTGTTTTTACTTGTTTCTGACTCGCTCTCTCTCTCTCTCTATGCTGTAAATAAAGACTACTTTTGTAAACAATACAACATAAAATACAGTGCTGCACATTTCATACACACAGATACATCAGTAGTCAGTGGAAAAATTCAACTCCTAGTCATGTGCATTTCACAGATCCTATTAAATATATCAAGATACCGAGCTGCGTGTACAGGACATGTCTAGTATTTCTGTGCTTTTCATTCCTGCACTTCTCAATACAGGGTACAGTAGAGGAGTAAAAGAGCAGGAAGTTTTTTCTTTACTGTGTTCTGACACTGTTTCCTCATGCTAACCTTTGCTAAGAAACAATAAGGCCACTCTTCAGCATGGTCTCGGACCTGCACATGGTCTACACCACTTACTGTACACCACTCAGATCAGTTTAATGTGTTTTAAAGCAGGTTTTGAGTTGCTAAACTAGCTAACTACAAAAAAAAATTATGAAAGAAATACTGTGGAACATAAGAAAGATGTGTGTGTTCTAGCTCTATGGAGAACATGTGACACTGTCTAAGCTCATCATCAGCTGATTCATCAGAGACCGGTTTATGTAAGTCATTAGAGAATGACACTTGGACAAGCACACCATGCAGACGGATGCTCTGGTGTCTGCGGTGTACGGAGCAGGATTTAGGAGAGGGAGGAGAACAGCAAAGGGGGGGGAGTTCTGATAACCGCGGTGGTAGTCTCATGCTGTTCTGACGTGGAGACGATGACCGATTATGTCATAAACTGCATTCGGTTGGGTTTTTCCTGCGGCCGCCTGGTGCAGTAAGTTTCAGTAAAGAGCTTTTTGTCCTTGGCTTTCAAACTCTGACCACGCATCGTTTAGTTCCATAAAAATCATCTTGGCGTATTGTTCATACGGCTGTCCAGTCGCCTAGAGAGAGAGAGAGAGAGAACAAATAAAATAATATTAATGACATTTTATCATTCAAAAATTTCACTGATATTATCAACATAATCAAAGATCAAAGGATACGGTCACATTACAAGCCACGCTGATCAATTATGATTCTTTGGTGAGATTGGAAATGCATGTCATGTCAGATCCCATTCATCATTACAACTGCCTTTTTATCTGACTTTACTGTCGACGTGTCTGTCCTCTGAAACAGCACACATGCACACATTGATACTATTTTGCTCGCTCCATCTGGACTGAAACATGTCATATTTGTGTGACCGGTCATTCATTTAAAAAATCTTTTGCCAATTTGGGCAAAAATATTCTTCGGATTTCGCTATGGAGGACAGACAGCAAGCAGATGTATTTGTTGAGATCCAGAAGAAGGAAGAAATCCAGACGCTTTATCTGTTTTAGCAGCTATCGCCTGCACTGCTATGAAATCTGATGATGTCAGCAGGCGCCCCACACATGTCCTGAACTGAAAAGTCGCATGAATTCCAATCTAACCGCTCTCATTCAAGTTGCATGTCCATGTACCAGATATACAGTATGTATCCAATCCAGGACCACATAGTGTACAAAAGCAGATTTGTGTGGTCAGACATTTGGGTAAAAAATCGGATTTGAGTCACTTCCGGCCGGTAATGTGAACGTAGCAAAAGAGGCATCCAAGTTTTTCTCATCTTGTTGCTCGTACGCAGGTCATTGACGTTAAAAAAGATGCAATTTCAAATTCTGACTTAAATAAACATGGCTGCATGCATTACAGTTTCTCTTCAGTGGAACTATGAGGCTCAAATCTGTTCCAGCATGATAATGCCTCTGTCTACAAAGCAAGTGGGGCAAGTAGTAGCTCGGTGCCTAAGGTGTTGGACTGCTGATAAGGAGGTTCCCGGTTCAAGCCCCGACGCTGCCGGGTTGCTGCAGTTTGACCCCTGAGCAAGATCCTTCATTCCCAAGTGCTCATATACAATCGGTATACAGTGTATCTGACGTCCGATGTTCCGTGCGGCATGTACATGAGACCAGTAGCACAAAGCATGAGCCTGGACTAAACACCTTCCCATAAAAGTGGAGGCTCTTATAACTGGATCTGGCAACAATCAGATTGTTCATGCGACTATCTGGAGTCCACATACTTTCGGATTCATTCTTCTAAAAGCCCTCTTAGGATAAAGATAAAGAGCATCTGACCTTGTCGGGATGGACGACCAGCACTGCCTTGCGATAGACCTTCTTCACTTGTTCAGGAGTGACGAGGTCAGCCATGCCCACGGGCTTCCAGCGGTTCTCGCCCTCCCACAGCACCGTGTGCATGGTGGAGAGTAGAGCACGGATGTTGCGCTCCTTCCCCTCGATCCAGTCCAGGATCTGCATCAAACACACAAAAAAAAAACTGGCAAACTCTGCACATAGGCTTCTGTGCTAAAGGCTACAGTTCCATTATGGTTAGTAATTATGTCTAATCCATCAATAAAATGAAGTTGTTAACAAGAAATAGTGATCCAAAAAGATTTGTTGACATACTACTTGAGGATTACAGGGTTACCAGGGCTTTATCAGGGCTAATATGAAATGGTACGATGCCAGGCACTATTACTAATTCGGTTGTATGCAAGCAGTGTAATCATGGGTAACTCAATGCTTAAGGCATTTGGACTACTGACCGGAAGATCCCAGGTTCAAACCCCACCACCACCATTGTTGGACCCTTGAGCAAGGCCTTTAACCCTCAACTGCTCATATGTATAATGAGATAAAAATGGAAGTCTCTCTGGATAGTGGCGTCTGCAAAATGCTGTCATTTCTTACTTTGAGTTTTTCAGGATCCATCTCTTTTGCCATCTCCTCTTTTCTCATCTCTGCTATAGTCTTTGGGCCTTTCCTTTCCTTAACGCCTGTAAAGCCTTGACCAGACAGCAGGTCATCAAAATTAGCATCAGTAGCCCGCGGTTTGGTACCTGATAAAAAACAACAGAGTCACCACAGTCAGTGGTGATAGTTTCATAAGTACTGTACATACATATGAGAGTAGTCCCAGAATAATTTGTAGTAGACAAAGAACTGAACAGTAATGAAATAGCCTACACTGTTTGTTAGTTTTTTGTTACGAAAATTCATATAGTCATTAAAACACACCGAGAAATGGCACTTTACCACTATTGCGCATGCTTTAAAGTTATGATAAGAGAAGGATTTTACGTCTTAATTCTATCCATGTAAATTTGTTTAGCTATACGATACAAAGAAAAACATGCTACAACAAGTGCAGTAATAGTCAAAATAGTTCAATGGAGTATGGAATATAAGCACATCAGTATCTGCAGGACATCCTGTGTGGACTAACCCATGTTGGGCTGAACTTTCCCCGCAGGCGCAGCTCCACCCACGGCTGAGAAGCTGACGTTGTAGTTGGGTCTGTTCTGAGGAGAGCTATGTGTCATGGTCGGTCCCGGTGTCTTGCCCTGGGCCTGGGTCTGCCACTGACCCGCACCTCCATGCTGCCATGCGGGGAACGCGGTGCTGGACTGCCAGCCTGCTGTGGTGTGTTGAGGGGAGGCAGGAGGCCTCTGCGGGGAACTCATGGGAGGAAATCCTCCTCCTCCTCCTCCTCCTCCTCCAGTTGGAGTTGTGGGCTTACTGGAGAATCCTGATCCACCTGAAGGAAACGGGGTCAGAATTAAAGGCAATACAAGTGCAACATTATGCCCTTTAATTGATTCAAGCGATGGATACTCCTGACCCTAGAGATATAGCCATCACTTCTGTGGGAGTTACTTAAATAGTCGGATTGTCAGCTCGACACTACAGGCAATTTGGGAACGCCAATTAGCATAACCTGCATGTCATGGGTCTGTCAGATGAAAACCACCAAGCACAGGGAGAACATCCACCATACACGTTGATAGCAGTAAGGAAAGGAGTTCAGTACTTTTAAAAACAAAACAGTTTATAAATAACATTGCTTTTGATTTACACAAAGAAGTGTTTGTTGTCACACAACTACTTATCATAATTCAAATTTACTTACCTCCCAGACCCCCTCCCAGGTTGCCGAGGTCAGCGAAAGGGTCCAGGGTGTTCGGTTTGGCCTGATGAGTAGGAGTGTTGTGTACAGAGCTGGTAGGACTCGTCCCAGCTGATTTACTGCCTACACCAAAACCAGCACCTGCTAACACAGTGAGCTGACAAATAAGCCTCATAAACCTTCTATATTTATCCTTTATATCGTCACAAAATCAGTAAATAATATTAATTATCAAGTATTAAGTATTAGGACGTATCTACACTTTCAGTGTGCAAAAGATTTTAGAAAATCTTTGCTTTCAGTGAATTAAAAACTTGTGTAGAAAAGTAGGATAGTGTGCATATACACTGTATATATACAGTACAGACCAAAAGTTCAGGACAGACCTTCTCATTCAAAGAGTTTTCTTTATTGTGTTCTTTAGCCCAAACGCGTCTCTTCTGCTTGTTGCCTGTCCTTAGCAGTGGTTTCCTAGCAGATATTCTACCATGAAGGCCTGATTCACACAGTCTCCTCTTAACAGTTGTTCTAGAGATGTGTCTGCTGCTAGAACTCTGTGTGGCATTGACCTGCTCTCTGATCTGAGCTGCTGTTAACC
>QMIH01000030.1:401942-463510 GCA_003987875.1 Clarias batrachus
TATATATATTACATACAGTATATACTGTAATTTTACTTTTACGTAAGTTTGTTTTGTTTGAAGTCTTGTACTTTGCTACATTTTAAATCATATTCGTTACTGAGTAAAAAATGAATGAATGAACATGAAAAATTATAAAAATTATGGAATGAGGATGGAAATAAAATTGCACCCTGGAAACCACTGCACTAATTGATTGACTGATTGATGGGCGGGGAGAACAAACGCGCTAAACTCCAAGAACTATGGAGACGGACAAAACATATGCCAGTGATGTTATGCCAGCTGTAAACAAAATGCCATCAAATTCTTATGAAGCAAACCCCTGGTCATATTTAAGAGACCACTTTGAAAAAAAATGTAAAATACAGTAAAACTTCAGCATACAAACGCCTCAGCTTAAGAATTTTTCGCATTAAGAACTGAAATCTGCCCTGGCATACAAAGCATGTGTGAGTGAACAAGCCATGTCGAACTGAGCGCTGGCTAAGATGTGTGTACTGTATGTCTGAGGGCTGCTCAAAACTGGTTTGCATCAGTGGAAAGCCAAGCAAAGCAATTTTTTTTGTTTTCATTTTGTGCAGGATTTGGTGAATACATAGCACCATGCATCCCAGGGATGTTAGCAAGCATGGCAGCAAGTATTGCCTGATTACTGATTACACTTTTGTCTTAAGATACTGTATGTCAGTGTCTGTTAGCACCGAGTTAAAAACAGTTTAGCTCCAGCAGCGGTTCAGAAATGTAGTCATGATTTAACAACATTAGCTAAAATGCCTAAAGTTAGTCAGGTAAACATTGTCACCAATGCTATCCCATCAGTAATAGTTTGGATATCTGACTAGGAGCTGAGCAGATAAAGCAAACTTTAGGCTAAGAATGAATCAGATTGAATAAAGTGTTAGAAATCTAAATAAGACTAATTCACCTATATATATGTCCTTATAAAAACTATCATCCGACTTAACTAGCATGCTAGTTCTCGATGACATCTCATTTACCAGCTCAGACTTTGAAGTAACTCAAAATGATGAAACTGTTCTGTATACAGTATGATCTTGTATTCAATTAAATTTTATTTGTATAACGCTTTTAACAATTGCCATTGTCGCAAAGCAGCTAAATACTGTACTTCTATATTTCTTATATCTATGTGTAATACATCAAGTCTCCAGCAGATGTCTTGCTCCGGTGTTTGTGGTGTTGAATTTCACTTGCCAGGGGGAGCGGTTTTGTTCCAGTCCCATCCTCCTCCCATGGTGCTCTGCTGCTGGATGTTTACAGTGGGTGTAGTCGGGGGCACGGGCGAGCTGCGGCCTGGCAGGGATTGGCACAAGTTAGCACACAAGGCTTTTTGTACTGAGGCAAATAAATGGTCTCTAGCAGTTTACTTCAAGATGGGGGTATTACACAATATGTGGAAAAATATAGCAGCATGCTTCCAGAATAAATTTAAACTGGAAAAAAAATCAATTCAGAAATGTATTACCAAATAAATCTAGGGTGAGTAGTAATTATTAAGGTTAATATGGTACTGTACAGCATGTAGAGTATCAGGATAGATTTATTATCGAAATGTAACATAAACCCTGGAAGATAAGCTTTAAAGAAAACTTTTCTTTACATCGTATAAAATCTACTGGTAGGAACCGGTTTGTTTAACTGGTCTCAGGCACATACAGTATAGTAGCCATCAAGAAATCACATGCTGCTACAAGCACTAGTAAGACTTCCACATACAGTACATTGTATTTACCGTACCAGAACAACACAGCTTCAGTCAGCGAGCATGTGGTGACAACAAACTGTCTGATGAATACACACGTGCACACACTGCCGCTACACACACTGGCAAAGGCGCATGCCTTACCCAAGCCCATGTTCTGCATGGTTGGAGATGGAGAGCGTGCGGCATGCAGGAAGGGCTCAGGCTGCCCCACTTTACCTGGTCCCAGGAAGGCCTCCATAAAGTCTTGAGGCTTTGCAGCAGACGCAGCTGACCCGAACAAGTCAAAACCTGTGATAGAAAAAAAAGTGATGGAAATCAAACAATGACCAAATGATCATGATTTGTCGAAAAAGGTGGCTCATACAGTTGTCATTTTGTCATTTGCGGCACCTTACTAGGTTTAAGTATTACTAACTAAATCAGTTGTCTGGTTTACAATTTATGGTTTATAATTGATATTTTCCAATGTATTGACAACTACAGTGCATTAAATGAGATCCAGATACAGTTTAAGTAAAACCTTTTTTTATTTTTGGTGAAGAGACATAAACTTGTGTTACTTTCCAGAGTAGCTACGTAAACTTTGTGACCCAGTATAAAACTAAAGAAGCACCTTTCTTTTATATATAGGTAGAGATTCTTTCGAGATTATGTACCTCGACTCATTTTAAGCCGATGTTCTGTAACTGTGATCAACATGACCTATTTCGCTGTTGCTTTCTACTTGCTATAATGATCAAACTCCAGTTAAAGATTGAGCCTGAGAATTTAAAGAGCACTAGAAAGTGTGCATACTGTCTGCAGGTCTAGGAGAGGGACAAGGCGAGGTTGAGGAGGCAGTCCTTTTAGGGGTGGACTGGGCAGAGTTGGGGCCACTGGATAACTGAGACGCTGGAGCTCCGAACAGATCTCCCAGAAGGTCAGTGGTGGTACCAGTGCTTGCAGGAGGCTGTGGGGACGTCAGAGGGGGCTGAATGTCACCTCCATTCAGGCCCAGGAGGTCAACGTCCTCGGCGGGCGGTTGGGAAGGAGCAGGGTGCTGAGCCTCGGCTTTACTGGCCCCTTTGGCTTTCTCGCCGCTGCCACTGCTCTGCTGGCTGGAGAGCGAGAGCATGTCATCATCTGAGGGCTCACTCTCCTCATTCGGACCCACGCGGCCACCCTGGGCCCCTTGGGTCTGCGCTGGATCTAAATAAAACAACAATACAGAGATATATTTTAGAGTTTCTTTGTTTAAAATTCTGGGTTTTATCTCCAGAGCTTGGGGATAATTGAACAAATTCAGTCTTGCGCGTGTGTATTGTAGCCGTGATGTACCAGTTTTGTTACTCTGCGTTACCTGTAACAGCCAGAGCATCCTTGTGTTCCTGGTGGCAGGAGAACAGCACGTTTGGGCTCAGGTCTTTAGTGGGGAACTGTTCCCAGGGTGGCGTCAGATCTTTCTGCTTTTCTGTCTTCTCTACCTCCATCTCCAGCAGCACTTGGAACAGCTGAGGATACTTGTCTGGAGAATCGCACGCATCCAGCTCTGACCTGAACACACACATGTGAGTATTTTTAGATAACGCACAGACAGATTATGAAGTGTGTTTTAGATAAAGCCACAACAAAGCATGTGTGAAAGCCGGTTCTCAGCCGGTGATTGGCTTGTGTCTTGTATTGAATGTGAGTCACTCGGGATAACATTGACTTTCTGCTAGATAGATACGAATAAAATGGAGAAAATCACACGGTGTCTGAGCAAATTGGAAATCTGAAACCCAGATTATTATGTCTTCAATTAAATCAGACGGAGAACTGTTAAAACTTACTTCATGAACTTTAGGACTGTTGTGCCGGGGGCAATGAAGCCAGTATGGAACTGAATCTGAAATATCTGTGTGTTGGTCACCTGCAATGCAGAAAGCATTATGTCAGACCTACTGTATTGTAATAGCCAGAGCTTTAGTTATCATTATACCATTACTAGTATGAATATAGGTGTGTAGAGGTGTTCCGATCAGGGTTTTTGGTGCCACTAGCTGATACCCGCTCGCTGATCACAGGTGTGTGGGTTATTGGGATCTGCCTTTTATTATTTAGTATCAGCAGAGCATAAATATAATTAATGAAAACCTTTATTGATTGGAAAGCAGCATATGCAACATATTCCGTCCTCTTATTATTTCGTATAGACTATTAGGAAACTGAAAGCAATAAAACGCTTATCAAAAATGTGACTGTCCTGCTATACTCACTCGTTATAAGGTGCATGGAACAAGGCTGTCACTGAATAATAAAAAATAAAAAAACCTGAAACTCTGCACCAAACGTTTTTAAATAAACACAGACATCAGTCACTTTGTATTTGACGAGCCAATTATGGTTACTCATTAGTAAGCAGCGAGGGCAGGTATTTCTTTAAAAATATCACAATTTCTGACACAAAGTCTATTCTTATCATGCAGAATGTGTGCAGCTGTGCTGAACAGTCACTCACTGTCGGCCTTCATACGTGGAGCTGTAAGGTAAACGCGGGCTGCCTCACCCAAAGCTGGGAACCACTCTAGATTTCTGTCCTTATTATTTTCATGATAATGGTTTTAGCCTTTTTACTCTCAAGCTTTTTTAACGCTTCTGCTATAGGTGGTTTATTAACGGTAGGCTTACAGTACAAGATTTAGCCGCTGTCTTTGTGGACAAGTTTTCCAACTCAAATTATATAAACGCTGTGTTGTTCTTAACTGGCGAATAAAGTTTCTAAATGTTAAAGCTTTTGATAGACATTTCCCCTACATAGTTTTGCTTTAGAAAAAACCTTGCTCATTGCAAATTTGTCATCTTGGTAATTTTCTTGGTAACATCACAATCCCGTTAAGAAACAACCGATCTGGGCCTCCAAGTGGCGCAGTGGTAAAGCGCTCACCCTATCATCAGGAGATCTCGAGTCCGATTCCCGGGTGATGCTATAACCGCTCACAGCCGGAGGTCTAGAGAGAGATGATTGGCCGAGCTATCTCAGAGGGGACGGATGAGAGGTACTCAGTGCTTCCTCATTAATCATGGCTCTACAGCCAATCAGGGGCGTCTGTGAGCTCACGCAAATGGATAGCGCTGTTCTCCGAGTGTGTTACGCTACCCCCAACGGTGCATGAGCAAGCGGTTTGAAAAGATGCGGTCGGCTGGCGTCACGTGCTTCGGAGGAAATGCGTGATAGTCTTTGGCCCTCCGGACTGAGTGGTAGTAGTAGCTTAATGTGGAGCCCCCTTGTGATGGGGAGGAAATGGATACAACTAAATTTGGGGAAAAAAAAAAAAAGAAGAAACAACAGATCTGTAATAATTAAGTAATTAACGGGGTTGATTTCAATCAGCGGCCGATCGATTTTGATGCACCCTTACATCCTTGAACAGAGACCTTGTACTGTTGTACAGAATTTCCATTTCTAAAAACACAGGACAGAATCCTCAATCCTTTTTGTTTGTTTTTTTGTTGTTGTCGTGTCCTCACCTTGGCTTGTAGTGCATGGGAGCGCATGTGGTAGGCTGAGATCACAACATCGCCTTGGACACTCACTCCCAGGTTGAAAACCACTTTTCCCTCGTGCACCCTGTACTCCCTAGATGGAAGAGAACACTGAGATCATTCACGTAATACGGGCCATTTTAAATACTACAGGTTTGATTTCAGTGCAGCCGCAGACATGACTCAGTGGCACTGTTAGTTCCTGTTTTAAGCTCAGTTTCTATTTCAGTGTGATCAAAAATAAATCCATTTTCACTAATGTGGGTGGATTAATTAAGCAATGTCAAAACCCGAGAGCCAAAGATATCACAGGCATGCTGATATTCACCGTGACCTTGAGCGTGATATTGCTTTTATACAACAGTTCCACAAACATCATTTATTATGAACAGAGAACAATTTGTTTGTTTATTGAGTTATTTAGCTCCGCCAACACATATCCTTTCATGAACGGTGATACCACTGTTGAGCTGCAGATAGTTATTGTAATTAACAAGGGTGAAAGTAGTTTTAAATTCTTGCTGGTACTTTAATATATATCCAAAAGGTGAGGAGAATAAACCATGGAGGTGATGGACAGTCGTGAGTAACGTAAAAGCTTTACGGTATATTAGGGGGTTCACCTGGGTTCTGGGTTGAACCCCAAATAGATAAAGTTTAAAGCTAGTGTGCTAATCCCTTGTTTAACATACCAAGCTTGTTTGGATCAGGGTTAGAGAAGGATTTGGGATTCAGCCTTTTGTTAGAAGCTAGTTAGCTAATGGAATAACACTTACGGTTCAAAGGCAATTGGAAATTTCTTTCCATGACATAGATGTCTGTGTGTTTTTTTAAAAATATTTTCCCCGGAATTAAATCCATAATTTAGTCGTGTCCAATTCCTCCCCGTCACTAGGGGGCTCCACATTAAGCTACTCAGTCAGGAGAGCCGAAGACTATCACGTGTTTCCTCCAAACCACGTGACGCCAGCCAACCACATCTTTTCGAACTGCTCGCTCGCGCACCGTTGGGGGCGGTGTAACACACTCGGAGGACAGCGCTATCCACTCCTTCCACTTGCGTGTACTTACAGACGCCCCTGATCGGCTGCAGAGCCGTGCTTAATGTGGGAGCGCTAAGTACCTCTCATCCCTCCCCTCTGGGAGAGCTCGGCCAATCAGCTCTCTCTAGACCTCCGGCTGTGAGAGGTTACAGCATCACCCGGGAATCGAACTCACGATCTCCGGATGATAGGACGATATCACAGGCACGTTACCACTGTGCCACTCGGAGGCCCCATCAGCAGGCACCAATACTCTCTCCTCAGTATGGCAGACCGTGTCGATCTACTTTCCACACTATCCATGCTGTAACCAACAGTTAGTGTAATTAACGATTTTAGAACACCTGGGACACGGAGTGATAATACAGTATAGTTAAACGTCCCAGTGCTGTTACCATGCATTATCATCACTCGTGAAATGCCTTTTGTCAAATCAGATTTTCAGTCAGGACTAACGGTCATCTAAATATAATTAAATGTCCGAGTTCTGTTATGCTGTTTATCGCCATTAGTGCAATGCCTCGTGTCCAATCAGATTACTCATATTATGTAATTGTATTTATTACCTGTTGAGAGGTGAAAGTGGTATTTTTTAAAACTTAAAACGCATTATGTCTCATCTTTTTTTTAATCTTATATTATTTAACCCAACAACAACTTCATGAACTATTTACTCAATCGAGCTACCAATACTATGTATATATAATAAATTATGAAATAATTATCAAACAGGACAGTTTTTCCTATATTAAATGTGAATCAAAATATAAATACTACATCCTGCGGACACACTAAGAGAAATAGAAGACTTAATTTCTCACTGGCATATACTGTACACTACAGTGCATTTCTAATAGCTTGTGTACTAAAGATGCCTATACATCTAGTGTGGATAAAGAAATGGATAATGATAGCTGTTTGTTGTCAGGCGTACCTCATCCTCTCATACTCCTGTGCCGTGGAGAAAATCTTCGTCTCACCGATCAGGACATCGCAGAAAGGTCGACAGCCGCTGCGCTGTTTGTTGAAGCAGGGTATGGGATTCATCGTGACGGCTTTGATTACCAGCGGTTTGGAGTGAGGCAATGTGGGCTTCTCTGAAACCATGCTACACACATAGCCTACATACCTGACCAAATACACACACACACACACAGGCACAGAAAAAAATCAGTCTGGTAACAGTTTTAGTGTCAGGTCAACAGGACTAGTAAATGATGCACAAAATTACACATCTTCATTTTTAAATAGAGAAAATTATTCTTGGATGCTAATAAACATCTTACATATCAACAATTCAGACATTATTAAACATGCGACACAAGACATGTTATTTCCACAAAAATCTTTTAAAATGTTCACACTATATTATAAATCTAATTAAAAGTTCACAAATCACAAATTCTGTGTTTTTTGTTTGTTTGTTTTTCCTGTAAATTTTTCACTTATGTGAGCTAGCATCTAGCTAGCAAAAGGCTGCATCTATAAGGATTTAAGATAGATTTTTCTTTTTAAACATACTTTTATATTGAATGTTTCCAATGGCAAATTTAAAAATAGCCATGTGTAGTGCGAGCCAGCATGGTTTGTGGTGCTAAAGCTTCTGTGGTGCTCCTCTTCATGTTGAACATTAACGCTAACTAACTATCAGGCATTAGCGAAAAGGTAGATGGCTAAAATATTTTTAAAAAGACAGTAAGTGAGAAAAACAAGTAAAATGAGCAGAATGTCTGAGGTAAGAGTGCTGTGGTCTGGCAGGGAAAACCATTATAGGAGGTGAATTCCCTTCATTTACACGTTTATTCTAATGAAATTTATTTTTAGGGCTATTTTATGCTAATCTGCACTATATCACAAGCTCTGAATATTTAAAAACACAAGAAGCACTCCATTTGCTGCGTCCTGAATTATTGATTTGTTTAATGAACTATTTCTACCTCCTGTGTGAGGGCCACAGGCCCGATCCTGGTCTCTTGGCGCTGAGCAGTTGCATGGCAGGTACCGGGTTCGTGAAAAGGTGGCAGAAGCAGAACATGGCACAGACCAGCACACCAGAAGGACCCCTGCCATCCTGAGACACACAGAGACATACACACTAATATGAGAAATTCACGCTCAAACAGGTTTATGTCAGAAATAAATATTTTACTAAACCTGTCCCTGAAACATAATCGACTGATCATGCATTTGTAATAGAGATGTATGGCAACTGATTTAGTTACATATCACGATTCTTTTGTGTGGTGATCAGCCACGATATTAACTCCATCACAAGATGAACTGAATAACATCGATTATCAAGTACGTTTGCATTTGAGTTGGGTTCTTTAATCCTACAGGGGGTGTGCGCTAAACTATTCATACATTGGCACAACATTCTGAGTAGTAGGAGTCAACTGTTTGCTAACTTTGAGACAAACTCTGAAAAACATCATGATAGTGACAGAGTGGTAATACAAATCAAATTGGTATAGTGATAATATATTATCAGGTGGTCCCTGGTTACTCCCAGCCATATTTTTCCACAGTGCTGGATTCTCATTAAGTTTCAGTCTACATTTCCCATAATTCTCAGCCCAAAACTTTTATTACATGATTTTCATTCAAGCACCTATGCCCACTAAGAGTCACCTGACTACTGTGGTAGACCATGCCTTACCGTTATACGCTTATCCCTTTGGGTTGTCTGCTACACTAGTTTAATTTAACAGGGGAAAAAAACACCAAATTCCCCTTGGCCAGTGATGTCTCAAATGGTAAAGGCCTTTGGGTTACTGATCAGAACATTGAGGGTTCAAACCCCAGCACTGCCTAAGCTCCAAGGCTGGTAATGCTATCTACTCCAGGGGTGCTGTATCCTGCTCACCCCTGCACATAAAGGAATATACACCATAAAAATACACTGAAGAATGATTTAATGAGACGTTATCTTTATAGCACTGATGTACAGTACATCAAAACATTCAGCAGGATGAGAAGCACTAACATGGAAGCAAGCATGAACCTGACATCAGATGCAATCTCATGCATGATGTTCTTTCATCTTACCGAGCAAGTGATCACACACACGTTTTTGGGGTTCTGCTTGAGCCAGTTGTGCATGTTCTTACACACAGCAAACAGGTTGTGAAGGCTCGGGGCTTGCCTGGATGGCCAGTTGCACTCAGACACCTGAAGAGAGAATTGACTGACATGAAGTTGGAAGGAACGTAGACTGGAAAGATGATGATATGAAGCAGGAAAAGGGCGGGAAGAGGTATCGGGTCACACTGTAATCCTACCAGTAACTATCACTGAGAAAGTTAAAAACATGACAATGCATGTCTATGCATAACGTCACTGTTTTATTGATGCACGCACATTAAATGAGCCATGTGTGCTGTGAGAGTGTGTGTGCACTTAATGTGCAAATCATTTAATCAGAGCAAGGAAAGAGCTGAATCAGATTTAACTGCATGACAATATTTAAAAGCCTATTGACTAAGCCATTAAAACAATCATCATGAGATGCTAAAAAAGAGAAGCGTATTTATAGTAGAATTTATCGTTGACTGTGGACCGTAATGAAGGTACAGTGGTGGCCATAAGTATTAAGACAATAGTGAAATTCCAGCTGCATGTGCCAGGGTGTAGAGTTATATTATACAGTACAGACCAAAAGTTTGGACACACCTTCTCATTCAAAGAGTTTTCTTTATTGTGTTCTTTAACCCAAATGCGTCTCTTCTGCTTGTTGCCTGTCCTTAGCAGTGGTTTCCTAGCAGATCTTCTACCATGAAGGCCTGATTCACACAGTCTCCTCTTAACAGTTGTTCTAGAGATGTGTCTGCTGCTAGAACTCTGTGTGGCATTGACCTGCTCTCTGATCTGAGCTGCTGTTAACCTGCGATTTCTGAGGCTGGTGACTCGGATGAACTTATCCTCCGCAGCAGAGGTGACTCTTGGTCTTCCTTTCCTGGGGCGGTCCGCATGTCAGCCAGTTTCTTTGTAGCGCTTGATGGTTTTTCTGACTGCGCTTGGGGACACTTTCAAAGTTTTCCCAATTTTTCGGACTGACTGATCTTCATTTCTTAAAGTAATGATGGCCGCTCATTTTTCTTTACTTAGCTGCTTTTTTCTTGCCATAATACAAATTCAACCTCTTTGAATGAGAAGGTGTGTCCAAACTTTTGGTCTGTACTATATATATATATATATATATATATATATACAGTACTCTGTTGTCACTCCTTTGTCCATGATTTTTCTTCTGAAGATCCTGTTTGGTTTCTTGACTGGTCCAGCCAGTTTCTTGTCTTCACCAACAGTTACATTTTTTAATTGCCGCAACTCTAGAACTAATCAGTGAAATCACCTGTTTTGTGCACGGTGAGAAATGTAATACATGGTATATATTGTCTTAATACTTTTGGCCACCATTGTATTCCAGGATAATAGAAGCCATTTTCCAAATACAGTACATGATACACAGTTAAAAAAAAAATAGTTCTATCAATGTGTCAGCAAAACCAGGCTACATAACCCATGCTTACTTCATCTTTTATATAAACAGTTTCCCAAGAGCATCACCAAGTAAAGTGTTCAGTGTGATGTTCATTCTACCATTCCGTGATTATTCTCCCTTCAAGAATAATGTTGCTTAACTTTGTCTATTCATTAAAGTGAAACACATGAGGCATACTGTACATACTATGTACCACTTCAGCAGAGGCCTTGGAGGTGAGAAAAACAATAAGGAATATGCATAGATGTGGCATAACATTAACACCACAGAACATTAAGCACTAATATTTATTATCAAAAAAATTGTGACAGGATCATGGGTACCCAAAGGTCACCCGTGCCCACGAGGACCAAAGTCCAGCCTAGCTGGTCTGATACAAGAGAAATGCCAATGCAGCACAAATTGCAGATAAAAAGTCAATAATGGCCATGATAGCAAGGTACCAAAATACCCAGTGCATAAGAGCCTGCCAAGGCCAGGGCCAGCAGGCAAAGGGCCCAAGGCCACCAAAACAGCCTCCAAACACCCCAGATCTCAATCCAATTAAGGACCCATGGGAGGCACCAGACAAACAAATCTGATCCATGGAGACCTCACACAACCCACAGCACCCAAAGGATCTATTGCTAACATCCTGGTGCCAGACACAACACCACAGCCCCAGAGGTCTTACTGGGCTTAATGTTTTTCATTGTAATGTTATGGCTGATCAGTGTAAGATTACTAAAGCAATTGACTTTAACCTCAGGTCAGGGTCTTGCTTCCATAGCAGTGGTGTCAGTCTGTATTAGCTTATGTCATTATTACCTCATCCTATTTGCTGCCTCACCTCACTGAGCTATTATGGTTTCACAGAAATCAGGCCTCTGTTAGCAATGACTCACTGAGCTATCAAAAATTTTTTTTTTAAGGAAATGCTTTCTAAAGTCTCTAATTAGTCAGCCTTTGTTTTCACAGCTCCACAGAGACATCCACATTACCTCCTTCAGTAAAGTCAGAACTTCCTCAATCCTTAGACTCTGTACATGCAGATGAGTTGTCTCACCCTGTTGGAGAACTTGGCTCCACGGTAGTTCCTCTGGGACAGGTTGAAAACAGTGTAATGATCAGCATGACGCGAGTCCAAGAAAGACCGGATATCCTCCACGTGGTTCCTGTAGCCCAGCTCCACAGCCTCCGCAGGGTATGACATCACTGATAGAGCATGAAAATGGATCATTACAGTCAGAAGATGATTTTATAATCCACTTCACCACTACACACAGTATATCACTGTGTTTATCAGCAACAAAACCCTTAAGGACAATTTACTGAGCATGATCATCAACAGTTAAACGCTGAGCTCAATCCTGGTTCGGATCAGGTCAGGTATATTGAGTTTGTTCTGATCTAACACATCCGAGACCATAATGGGTTTTAAAACGATCCAGGTCATGATCCTTTGTTTATAGAAATATAAGGATAAATATATGAGGACTACCAATGCAAATAAATCCGTAAGACTGAAGCAAAGTGTGTCGAGAGAGCAAACACTGCACTAGTGGAAACTGAGTGATCGGCTATTGAGTGACCTCTCGCCCATTGACACGGCAAACAAAAACAGGAAGGAAAATAAGAGACAGACGGACAAGGTTTATGAAATAGGAATTTAGATGTTTTTTTAAATCCTCACCTATGATGCGTGAGGTGATGTAGACAATGTCCAGCTCTCCTTTGGTATAACTGGTACAGAAACAACAAACACACACACTGAGTTTTACAATTACATACTGTACATTACTAAATTACATTACTGTACAAAATAAACTTTTTATATTAACATGATTTCTCACGTTACATGTCAAGAAAGAAGACTATTATTCATCCATACTGTATGCTTAGGCAAGAATGATGGAAAAAAAAGATGATGTACACAGGGTAGGCTATTATAAAAAAATAATAATAATAATAATAAAAAAACTCTTTATGGCCCACTAGGAGACTGAAGCATTCACCAGCATTCCTCTATCTAAGAGACCTTGCTTTCTAATGGATTTCGCTTCTCAAAGGATGCTTTCTGGATTAAAACAGTTTAAGGCATGCTGTTACAGGAACAATACTGAACCCTAATGCATACAGTAGCTAAGTTACTTTTACTGCTCCAAAATGTTTTCTTTCTCTTAGACAGATGCAATTTTTGTTTAGTAATAAATACCACGTTCTGCTTTTTGACAATTTTTACGTACATTTAATGTTATGTAATGGCTGCAATAAAAGTTTGCTCCCTTTATCACTTTTTATATAACAGTTATTCTTTCACCAACCTCTGTGTGTTTTTCTCTCTCATAGGTAATAGGACAAAAATAATACTTGCATGATGCAATCCTTGTCAAATAGTGCAGAACAAATACAATGGTACCTCAGCAAAAGAACGGCTTGTCACACGAATTTTCACCTTAAGAATTAAAATTTTGCAAGAAATTTGTCTTGGCATATGAAACATTTTTAACATACGAGCGAACAAACTGTGCCAACTTGAACGCCTGATAAACTGCTCGTACGTCCGAGAGCCGCTCAAAACCTGTTTGTGCCAGTAGAAAGCCAAGCGAAGTGAGTGTACATTTTTTTGTGTGTGTGTGTTTTTTTTTTTTTTTTAGCATCCAAGATTTAGTAAATACATGGCCGGTCGCAAGAAGAAAAGGGAGCCACTTTCAGTCTCCTTTTTTAAAGCAGTCGGTGCCAAGAGAAATCATAAATTAAGGTTAAGTACTGTAAGGTTTAATGTCCATTATTTTACTTCATTTACATGTCTTTTCTAAATGTCTTGATTGTTTTTATATGCAAAGCATGATCATAGTATTGGAAATTAGTAATATTGCTGATATTTGTGGGTGGCTGGAACAGATTATTTGCATTTACATTATTTCCTATGGGAAAATGCGTTTCACAATATGAAATTTAGCCTTAAGAACAGGTTTACAACGCACTGACACTAGAAACTCCTTCCATAAATAGTTAATGACATAACGGACTATATTAAAAAATCCTTTACCCCAATTTTTTTGCTAAGTAACAAAACAATTTTTAAACCATTTGTTACTAGGATTAAATTATTTATGATAATTCATTATCCTGTGCTGTGCTTTTTGGTAAATCCTTGAACTACTAAAAACACTTAAGGACATGCTCATTTAGGAAAATGTTAAATGATGGATTAGTGTGATGTGGCCCTGCACCATGAGTTACAGGTCCCACCCCAAATGTGACTATTGATTAACAGTATGTCCCAAAGTGGTTTATTTCCTACTTATCTAGCAAATAAAAATAGTTAAGCATCTTGTTTTTTTTAACGTAACATTTATTCTGTATTAGTAAAGGAAGCAAATGATAACTAAATACTGTCATTTCTGATACATCTCACTATAGTAATACTATACTTTCTGAGGAATCAGAACTTTAATAATGAACAAGCGATTATTTATTTATTGTCACATATCATTTATTTAGAATTCTAGCTATTACATTTTCATTAAACACCTTATTTTGGTCAGGGTGTTGCTGTATCTGGAGTCTATCCAGGAAACAACACAAGGCACTTTGTGCACACACACACACACACACACACGCACACACACACACACACACACACACATACCTAGGGACACCCACAAAGACACATGGCTTCAGCACTCTCACTCTCACCCAATTTATACAGGGTCGCAGTGGGCCTGGAGTCTATCCCAGGAGACTTAAGAGCACGAGGCGGGGTACACCCGGAGTACACCTTGGACAGGGCGCCAATCCATACATACACACACTCTGGGCAATTTGGGAATGCCAAATGTCTTTGGACTGTGGGAGGAAACCGGAGGACCGGAGAAAATCCACCAAGCACGGGGGGAATATGCAAACTCCATGTACACTGACCCGAAGCAGAAATCGAACCTGGACCCTGGAGGTGCAAGGCGACACTAAGCCACCGCTATTTCAAACTAACAAATGAAAACTTTAAGATCTTTACACTTTTCCTGTTGTGTTTTTGATCTGTTAAAATGTTTTGCACCTTATGACCAATGGATATAAGCCATATATCTGTTTAAGAAATTGTGCATGTGCTACTGTTATCCGTGTACCACTGTTGTTTGTTGCTCTGTAGCAGGTCAGGTACCTGAGTAAGATGCTGAAGCCTTTAATCCTTCTAATTAGATCACATAGTATGACAATAATCTGCTATTCTAGGCTTCACTTCTAATAGGACATGCAATAGTATATACACACACACACACACACACACACACACACATACACACACTCACACACTCATTCACACACTATGGCCAATTTGGGAATGCCAATTAACCTAACCTACATGTCTTTAGACTTTGGAAGAAAACCGGAGTGTAATATATATACAGTATCTATTAAATGTATGCATTTTTAATTATCATGCTTTTTAATATTATAATTACTATCATATCTATACGTAGCCAGGGGAAGCTCAGTGGTTAAGGCAGCGGACTATGGTTCAGAAGGTTCTAGGTTCAAACCCCATGACGACCATGTTGTCTCTGTTGGGCCCTTGAGCAAGGCCCTTAACCCTCAGATGTATAATGAGGTAAGTCGCTCAGGATAAGGGCTTCTGTCAAATGAATAAATGTACATCTACTGTATATATAAGATATGGGAGCAAACCTGTATATATTGTACATATAAAATGAAAGGAAGATAGAGTCAGTGTTCCGTTCCAAAATACAAGACAAATATTCTTATTATATGTGCATACAAGTCTCTCCAACTTCATATACTTCAACTCCTTATGTGTTCTTATAACACATAAGTTTCTTTATAACATTAAGCAATAATCGTCACAGGAAAACTCATTGTTTATTTGCTTTGTTAATTTTTTCCCCCTGATTTTCTCCCTAATTAAGTCGTGTCCAATTCCTCCCCGTCACTAAGGGGCTCCACATTAAGGCTACTTCTACCACTCAGTTGGGAGGGCCGAAGACTATCACGTATTTCCCCTGAATCATGTGACGCCAGCCGGCCACATCTTTTCGAACCGCTCGCTCACGCACCGTTAGGGGCGGCGTAACACACTCGGAGGACAGCGCTATCCGCTCCTTCCGCTTGCGTGAGATCAGAGACACTGTCTGATTGGCTGTAGAGCCGTCCTTAATGTAGGAGCATCTATGTACCTCTCATCCCTCCCCTCTGAGAAAGCTCGGCCAATCAGCTCTCTCTAGACCAGGGGTCTCAAACTCAGTTCCTGGAGGGCCGCAGCCCCACAGAGTTTTGGTCCAACCCTGCTCTAACATACATACCATGTAGTTTTCAAATAAGCCTTAATGACTTGTTTAGTTGGATCAGGTGTTTTTAATTATGGTTGGAACAAAACTCTGTGGGGCTGCGGCCCTCCAGGAACTGAGTTTGAGACCCCTGCTCTAGACCTCCAGTTGCAAGAGGTTACAGCATCATCCGGGAATCGAACTCGCGATCGTGAGTGATGATAGGACGAGCGCTTTACCACTGCGCCACTCGGAAAATAAGTCGCCGCTTCGGAAAGATCAAATTAGTGGGCTGCATTAAGCAAAGAAAACAACTCAGCAGATTTAAAAGGACTGGAAGTGGGATAAGAACTGTCGAACACATCATTCAAACCTGAAAGGATTGAGCTGAATTTTGTGGAAGGAATTTACTCAGAAAACAATCACAAGCAGAGATGGCTTAAACCCTTGGTGAAAGCAGAGCTTATGTTTAATAACAAAAGTGAGAGCACTTGTGAGCGTGAGAAAAAGTGAGACCAAACACAATGTGATGAGAACACACAGGATTGGCACTAAACAGCTGTGCAGTTTGCTAGCGAGCATAAAGATGGAAAAAAGTCATATGGTCTGATGAATCCAGACTGTCTCTATCCCAGAGTGTGTCAGGGTAAGAAGGGAAGCTCATGAAGCTATACACCTGTCATGTATACTGTAGTGTCTACTGTACTGTACAAGCCTTTGAAGGTATGATCTAGTGATGGGAAGTTTGAATCATTTTAGTGACTCGGTTCTTTGAATCTCGGCCATCAAAATGAACGAATCTTTTTTTGAGTCATTTAGTTCATTTCGTTTCTGTAATCAGAAATAGAATAAAATGTTACATTTTCAATAAACAGACCCTCAACACGTCTACATACACAAATTTTGGCTCTAGTTCCAGTAATGAAAATATCACAATGCAGCTAAGGACATATTATTATAAACAGAATGAGCAGCTCACCTCTTATATCTTCTAGTCCGAGTCGTTCGTTCTTTTGAATCTATTGCACCGCATAGCGTCAATGGGAATCACGTGACAAAAGAACGAACGACTCGGACCAAAAGACTCAAAGGTAACGACTCATTTCTGTTTCTTGTACATAACCTGCGGAGGTTTTGCGATGCTTTGCGCATGCGCACCCAGTAGAAAATGAACGAATCACTCTTCGAGACCACTCGTTCTTCTGAGTCACGTTAAAAAGATTCGTTCGAAAAGGATGAATCGTTCATGAACGTCTCGCCACTAGTATGATCTGAGGTTGCTTCAGTTGTTCAGGTGTACACACTAGCAATGTTGTGTGGCAATAAAATTAAGTCAGCTGACGACCTGAATGTACTGAATGAACTTTACTTTTCTCCCTATATTCCAGGACTCAAACTGTGAAAGAGGGGTTCTGGAAGCATGAGGAATCATTTTGACACATGAACTTACAAAACGTTTGGCCAGGCAGTGTATAAAAACAGTAATCCAAGAGAAATTCTACATTAGGTTGTTTGACTTGATTTTGTTTTTATGTGAAAGTTTTCACGATTACTGTTGACATAATAAATGAGATCTGGGACGCCATCACTCCATTCATTTGACAGATTCGGGCTGCCAACCGAATGACAAACACGAGACATGACTGGCCTACTTAGTGTGTTAAACAGGGCTTTTGTGTTGTGCTGTCCAGTTCCAGTGTTGCTACAGTGCTGATTTAGCAACAAGGAATTTGCAATGCTTGCTTGAGCTAAAAAGGACTGCACTGTGAAGGAAGAAGTACCACACTAATTAATGCACCTTTGTGTTTTTCTGTATCAAAATGACAAGAAATCATTTTAATGGCAAGTTCATCTTTCATATCTTTTCTCCCTGGGATTTGATGTCTTATGTATTTTTTTTTTATTATAATTTAAAGCAACAATTTAAATAAAAGAACTTGTCATTATACATCAAGGGGTCATTCATATAACTAATTTATTCAAAAAGTTATTGTATTTATAATACGGTGCAAGAAATTTCCTGAAAAAAGTCAAAATACAGGACTGTCCAGGGAAATATACTGTAATAATCACCTTAGTCAAAGGAACATCTTTAGCCATATTGAAATTATGCAGTATTATTTTTTCTCCACCTAAAGTGTAGAATATTTATAATTACTATGATCCATAATTACTAAGATCCTTTGTTAAATGAGCAAATAGACATGACATATTAAGCTTAAGCAAATGTTTTAAGTTTTTTTTATGATTTTAATAGTATTTGTACCTACTGTGTATCGTCCACACTGCTTATCCTCTACACAGGAGACTTACAGCACCAGACGGGGTACTATACACCCTGGGCACGGTGCCAATCCATCATAGTATCTTTACCATTCCATATAATAATTGATCGAATCATTGATTTTTTTTTTTTTTTTTACAGATTTGTCCGTGTCCATGAACTAGCCATTTTCATTTAGACAACTGATCCAATTCGTACCCTCCACCTTCCTAAAACCAAGATTCATGATCCTTTCAATCATCACACACACACACAGTAATGACTTACGTGGCCACTTGATTCATAACCTTCGTTGAAGTGTCCTTGATGGTGTCCTTGAGGTTGTCCTTGAAGTTGCTGAAGAACTTCCCAGCACCTCCTTTAACCATGTCCAGCAGTCCACCTCCATAGTTCCCATCCATATCTAGAAATACAAAGCCTTTCCATTAGGGCTCAGTGATGACATATGAATAGAAACGGATATTGCACTTTATATGTCTACATGCATATCTGCATGCTTCATAAAATAGCACTTTAATCATTTTATTTCTACACCTACCTCTAACCCTCTAACCCTGACCTTAACTTTCATAACTAGTGGAAAATGACTAGATGAAATATATGTTTTTTTTTTATTTTTTTGGTCCTTACAAAGGACTAAACATATGCACACACACATGCACACACACACACATACACGGTTAGTGGGTCACAACTAAAAATATATGTCCTTGATCAAGCGCCAACCTTTTTAACATGAATGAGAAAGGAAAGCAATGCAGAAATACGGTTGGTGTACAAAGGTAGTACAGGAAGTGCATACCAGAGGTTTATGAGCATCAACTAATATTAATACTACAGTACACACAGCGGTGTGGGAGCGGTATAGAATTTGCTAGTACATATTAGGTAGCACACTAACTAGTAATGGTCAGTAGAAATTGTTCTTGTCTTTGTATCAACCTGCTTGTGGCACGTACTGTACATGTGCCTCAATACCCTCTTTTATGTTCTGGTTCCCATGGCAACAACCACCATGTGTTCATGTTTTGCTTTGTGTTCTTGTCCTGTCCCTGCCCTTGTAGCTTTGTTCAGCACCTGTGTATATCAGTTCTTTGTTAGTCCTTGATCAGGTTGTCTATGTACGAGGTCTGTCCAGAAAGTATCCAGCCACATGTAATAAACTCCTAATTGTATTACATGTGGGATCCTTGTTGATTGCAGCCACTATATAGACTCTAACACCATGCTGATGTACGCCTTCCAGAACATGGATCAACCGATTCTTGTCCATCTTTGAAGCGTATATACAACACATTTATTTCTGCTGCACCCATTGCACCGTCCCCGAAAGTCTTTTGAATCATCCTGAATAGTTTCCGCAGGAGAATTTGTAACGCTTAACGTAAAATGTGATGCAGATTCGTTGCTCTAACGGCTTATTAAACAGCATCTAGCGCCCCACTGAGTAGTACAGTGAAGATGTCTTTGTGCATTCCAGTCCATGCTCCTTAGCTGCCAGGTAACAGCGGTCTCAAATACGCATACAAACACCGTACAAACGATTTTTCAAGAATTTCCTTCTTAAGGCTTCCTTAAACGAGTCCAGCCTTTTTAGCCTTAGGTCGATGCTCTTGTCCAAGACTTTCTTTGAACACGGCATGAAATCCATTCTTGGTAGAGCCAACTTAGGAGAGCCTTCAGAACAACCTAACAACATAACAACAACGTACATAACAATGTTAATGGATCATTTTGACTGAGAAGACATTTCCAGAAGCCCATATTCCTACGGTGGCTGTATTTATGCTGCAAGAACACATTAAGTTGTTCATGGATTAAATGACATCCACCCACATTCTGTGCATCAGAAGTCGGAGGAACGGGGAGATTTGTACGAACCCGACGCTCGTGCGAATATTCATGACCGAGATTTCACATCGGAGTCACGCAAACTGTTATAATAATAATGGATACTTTATGGACAGACCTCATATACCTTGTCAAAGTATCATTACAAAGGCCTTAGCATTTTTTAATGTTGAATCAACGTTCTCTTATTTCTCTGGTCACTCTTGTATCTGCTTTGACTTTGATATTGCCTTCCTGTGCTTTGAACCCGGATTTGCTGAGGATTAGACTTTTAGAAGCTGTAGGCTTGGCAGGCAGTGAGCATGTTACTTTGAGTTGGGATTGTTTTGCCAGTAAATGCATAACAGACATGCATAACAAGACAAAAATCATTTTCATATCACATGGTGTAGCACAGATTATCATTATGGCACCCATCTCCGAAGCAACACTTTATCTCATCTTACATCTGAACATGGTGGTGCTGGGACTTGAACCTAGGACCTTCTGATCAGTAGTTCAACACGTTAACCACTGAGCTCCCCCTGACCTAATAGCTGAATAATGCATGTACATGACAGAATATGGGAAATCATTTTTAAAAAGTCTATTTTTTTGCCAAATGCATTGTTTTTAAAATGCAGTTCATGAAAATGTCTCCAAAATGAGAAGCCACAAAGCTTGAGTATGTTTACACTTTTTTATCAAATCACCTGTAATGGAGTCTCAGAAGTCATAATTCAACGCAGCTCAGTGGTTTCAAGCTGCCACTTACACATCATCACACCATTACAACTGCTTGTTCAGTCCTGCATAAGTGACCTTTACCGTAGTCCTCCACTCATTTGTATTGCTGTGTACTTTGAACAAATCGACATGTTCTGCTGTAGCTTTAAGTGTGTGTACATGTGCACATATTGTGTGTGTGTGTGTGTGTGTGTGTGTGTGTGTGTGTGTGTGTGTGTGTGTGTGTGTGTGTGTGTGTGTGTGCTCTTGTGCATTTGTCCATCTTAGCATCCTGGACCACTCCCAAGCTATTAGTCTGCCTCAGCATCCACCACCCACTTAGTCCAACTGACTCTGCCTACACCCCCCTCCTTCTCCCCCACTTTCTCCGCAAATCTGTGACATATTTCAGTATGTTGATAAAAGTGATCCTGCAAGGATGCTTAAATTCCCCATAACAATGATACAGTGAGGTGAAATTAAGGCTGAGCATGGCTATTCTTTTTCTGCATGAAATAAAAATGCTCATTTTACATGCAAAATGGGAAACGGATGACTTCACAGAAGCGTGACGTTCATTTGTTCATCTAAACCAACTAGGCTTCTACTATAACGAACTCAAGGACTCATGCAGCACTTTAGACAGAAACTTCAGGACAGCAACAACAGCGGACAACCTCAAGTAACTTAGCCACCGTATAGCCGACTAAAATTAGTGATAACACTGATGCAGATGATTACCTTCTCAAAACAGTGACCGGTTTGGTCATTTGTATAGATTTAATCAGGTACTATGTCTGTATATTAATTGATCTAAAGGCAATACTGCTATGAAAAAGTAGTCAAAAGTAGCTACAGTGTACACAGTCATGTTGCTCTCATGTCAGACCACGTTGAAATTTCAAGCTGACTTCAAAATTGTGTGACTTTCATTGGCGGCGGCACGGTGGTGTAGTGGTTAGCACCTCCAGGGTCCGGGTTCGATTCCTGTCTCTGTGTGCATGGAGTTCGCATGTTCTCCCCGTGCTTGGTGGGTTTCCTCCGGGTACTCCGGTTTCCTCCCACATTCCAAAGACATGCAGATTAGGCTAATTGGCGTTCCCAAATTTGCCCGTAGTGTACCCTGCCTTGGATTAGGCTCCAGGCCCCCTGTGACCCTGAATACAGGATAAAGATGTATAGACGATGAGTGAGTGGCTTTCATTGGTTAAAGGCTGAGAAGGTACAATAATCATGAATCTCAGAACTTCCCACTCTCTGACTCAGGACAAACCGAACAAAGCGCCACCTCAACTCAGACTTCCTACACAGAAAGCTGGGAAGATCTCCTCGTCTCAAGTGATACTTGATATCCGAATAGCCGATTCATGCTCCGTTATGGTGGGGCAGGTCCTTCAGCCGCCTTCTGTAAAGTTCACGATTCCTGGTTTGTTGATACCATTTTTTTCCAAACAACTTTTCAATTTCTTTCTACCAGTAGTCTGGGCGGCGTCCTTGTGGTTGTTGTGAAGTTGGGAAGTCGTAGGGCCACCAGAACGTTGCCCGAGTCGTCCAGCGGTTGCTGTCTTTTCTTGCCAAGTGTCCAGCCCATCTGAGTTTCCGCTCGCTGGCATCTTTGTAGATTTGCCATAAAGCAAGTAAACAGATCGCTTATTGCTAATTTTAGCTGGTTAGTTTGTTGCTAACAAAAGATGTTCAAGTCAAACTGGGATTGAATAACAGAACACAGTGTTGAGAGTAAAAACACCATTGATTTCTCTATATAATCTCCTGCTACATTAATGCACTTATTCCTGGTTTTCACTGGTGCTTGAATACCATCAAGGTAGAACGTTTTCACAGTATGCAGGAGCCATGATCAGACTGCTTCATGTCTGAAACTCTAGTCTCCCAGAATCTCCATTAATGGCCCAAACATGAGGAAATGGCTTGGAACGAGGTCAGGAATGTACGGGAGATGTGACAATATCTCCCAGCTGAGTTCCTATAGCATGCAAATGCTGTTCATGAATCATTGTGTTTACGGTTCCCACAGACAGAGACCCACGTTTATGTTCTTTGGCGATATTCAAGGATCTGAATACTGAAGTCTTTTTTATCTTTGTATAAAAAGCACATTTATACCAGGTACCCAGGTGCATAGTGGTCATACTGTAGGCTACTGAGGCATAAAAAAATCAATTTTATCACATCATAGAGCTTTGGATTGAAATTTAATCCAATTGTACGGAGCCTAGAGATTCCCACTGCTTTTAAAGATTTAATAGAGGAATTTAGCTGCTATTGTGCCTCAGTGTCGTGTCCTGTGGTGGAGCGGCGTCCCATCCCGGGTGTAATCCCGTCATACGCTCAGTGTCGAGAGACAGGCTCCATATCCAGTGCAACCCTGACCAAGATAAAGCGCTTACTAAAGAGGAAAGAATGAAAGCATGAGGCGCCTGTGCATTCTGTAGTTCTGATGAACAGTCATGGTGACTAAAGCAGAGATGCAAATTCTGTGCTTACTAAAAAGAAAAAAAGAAATTACAAATATGGGAATTTTATTCTGAATTATAGCAAAAGGTCAAAAATATATTTTTCCCCCTGAATAAAAAAGAATGAAGCGTTTAAAAAAAGGCAAGACAGATATGTCATTAATATTTATTAGTGATGTTCAGAGAAATTGAAATTGATGCTTCTGAGGAAGGCCTGAGTGACTTCACAGACAGAGTTCATAGAGATTGAAATATTGAAATAAAATAATGCTTTAAATAGTAGTCTTAAAAATAAGCAGTATTATTTATTATTCAATATTATTAATATCAATATAATGATTACTGTAAATCAAGTATCAGGCTGGTTCAGGTTTGTTCTCCTACACCGATCAGTCATAACATTATGACCGATACAAAGTGAAATTAACAACATTGATCACTAATTATCAGCAATAAACTGGTGACACCCGAGGCTTCCCCCATGGGGACCAAGGACCTGTCCAATCTAATCCCAGAGAAAAGCCAATGCAGCACAAATCGCCAAAAAGGCAAAGATGCTGGTCATGAGAGAATGGCACCAGAACAACCAGAACACCACAGGACACCAGGCACGTGGCCCGGCAGGCAAAGAACGCAAAGCCACTGACCCGGCCTCCAAACTTCAAAATCTGATCGAGCACCCATGGGATGAACTGCAGAAACAAGCCCGATCCATGGAGGCTCCGTCCCGCAACCCACAGCACCCAAAGGATCTGCCATTAACATCCTGGTGACAGACTCCACCAGGCAACCCCCAAGAGGCCCTGAGGAACCACACCCTAAACTGCCCCAGTGACACAAGAGGAACACAAAACCAAAAAAATAAGTGATTTTAATGTCATGGCTAATTGATGTGCACATTATATTTTCTACAGCAATTCACAATGACTTATAACTTAACACTCGTACCACATGACTTAAAAGAACCTAAAAAGTGATCTATATCTTTTTACAACTGTTTATATCTGCTTTCATGTAAATAATAACTTCTACAACAATAAAAATCTAAATTATGTTTATAATATACTTTATTAGAGTATTCTTTTGGAAACATCTAACAAACACCCTTATCCAGAGCAACGTATATTTTTTATCTCAGTATGCATCTGAGGATTAATGGCTTTGCTCAAGGCCCCAAACTTGGTGGTGCTGGGGTTTAAACCTGGGATCGTTCTGATTAGTAGTGCAATGCCTGAACCAGTGAGCTACCTCTACCTACAATAGATAGGCAGGTCATTAAGTAATTAAGTATTGTTCTATAACAACACAATACATCTTGATCTATTCCTAATTCATATAATCTAAAATAAAAAACAAAAAAATTAACATAAAAAAACAAAAACAAATCAGCCTTAACACAAATTTTTAGATTTTCTTTATGAAAGACAAATGAGAATAGAATATGTCCCTCTGTCACTAGTTTCTTTTTCAGTTAACCCTTTTGCATTTCAGCAGCAGTATGAAAAGCAGGGTGGCCTGTTTGGTTTCGGCTGACATAAAACATAGTGGACTTCCAGTCTGACTGGCCATAAAAGCACAAAAAGCTCTGTTTTGGAGCGGACCGAGACAACCAGCTGACTTCAAAGTCCAGGGCTGTTCTTTCATGGAACACAGGAGCTCTGAACTCCTACTAAAGTCCCTTTTATCCCGCGAGGGGTCATCTTTGTGAGACAGGAGGGGAAAAAAAAGAGAAACAGAAAGCGAGACAGGACCCAGGAGGGCTGCTTCATATCAGGAGGAAAGATCACTGGAGGAGATGGAGATATAAAGGTGTCGCTCTCTTACACTCGCATGCTCACATTCTCTGTTTAACGCTCGGCATGTTCCTCGCTTGTTCCTTTATTCTCACTGTCTAGCAGGTTAGATCTGCTCTCGATGACATGGAATTCCTCTGTGCAAGCCTGTGTGTGTGTGTGTGTGTGTGTGTGTGTGTGTGTGTGTGTGTGTGTGTGTGTGTGTGTGTATGTGTGTGTGTGTTCTGTCACTGGACCCAGCTTTAGCTCTTCAATTATAGATCACATTCAGGCAGCCACAGAGCTACTGTGCCATCTTATTCTGCGACAACACAAAAGAACCCAGGAAACAGTCTATTGCTGGCTGCTTTGGTCTGATCCAATGCAAAGCAACTGAATTCTCAAATTGACCTGGTTAGAAGGTGCTGATTCATTTTCTTTAACGGTGGCTCTGAAAGTAGTGTCGGCTAAAAGGCAAATCACCGGTTTATTTTATGGCCTTTATTAATAATATTTAATCACTTTTATAGCAACAGATTATTCACAGGGACCTTTATGGCAGATGTTCCATTTCATCTGGGTGTAATAATGTAAGAATTGAAAACGTTATTGCTATTCCTCAAAGAAATCACTGAAGTAGTGAAGAAGTCTCTAGAATAAGTGCTCTGTATTGGGCAAAGATACATTTAGCTTTTTTTGCAATTATGTGCAATTTTGCTTTTTTTTCTTTGCAATTATTTATAGGTGCTATAATTAAACATATACCGCGATACCAGGAAGTATATTACATGTAACAATTAACAGACAAAACATATAATGTGTGATACTCTTTTTACAGTATTATTTACAGTAGCTATGTGACAAACTGTACTACACTGTATATTCATACCGAAATACATCCTATATATATTCAGTATACCCAGTCCTAAATGCTTTTCTACCAACTTATGCTTATTATAGCGCCACCAAGGTTTGGGTTTAATTCTCAAATTGCTTGTAATGTGTGAATGTGAGTGTGTATGTCTTACGATGAATTGGCACCCTGTCCAGTGTGTACCCCGCCTCATGCTCAAAGTCTCCTGGGATAGGCTTTAGGCCTCCTGCGACCCTGTATTCATGATAAATAGGGTTGTCGTTCTGGATCAATCCTAAAGTTTCTATGTTTACCCTTGCAGCACATGCTTTCACAAGAATCCTTAGCACACGACACAGCTAAATCAAATTGACATACCATAGATTGACATTTACAGAAGACTTCAAGCACAGTACCATGATGAGATTCTAAGCTGCAGTAAAACATCTACATGGTACAAACGTTTTAAACAAGGCCGCATATCTGTGAATGGCGATCCCGGTGGATGTGGCTCAGAGCCCTCTGCAGATGTTCCCATGAACATTCAGTGAGTGGAACGCCTGATCTCTGAAAAACTGACAGATCATCGCGGTCTCTCTTTCCTCTATCGAACACATATACATCACACGCTCCATCCGCAAAGCCACCAGCATTGTGGCTGACCGGACACACCCATCACACTCACTCTTCACCCTCCTGCCATCTGGAAAAAAGGTACCGAAGCATTCAGGCACTCACATCCAGACTATGTAACAGTTTTTTTCCCACAAACCATCCGTCTCCTCAACACAAAGGGACTGGACTGATAAAAACACAAACACAAACACACACACACACACACACACACACACACACAATCACACTGATCTACATCCATCTTAATTTGTTCATACCTACCTACCTGTGCTGCTCTTTGCAATTTTTGCACAATATTTATTTCATTCGCTATTTGCACACTATATTTTTGTCACAATGTCAATTGTTTACTGCTGCTCTTCCCACTACCACAACTCATACTTCATTACTAAAAAAAAAAAAAAAAAGTACTGTAACGTGTTACATTGTTGTGTTTGTCATGTAGCTCTGTGTTTGCAAATTTTCACATGCACTTTGTTGTCTATTGTGTATTTTATGTATAGAAATTAGTTTTTTTTTTTAGGTTAATTTAAAAATGTAAAAATGTAAATCTGTCATATCTGAGCCAGTCAGCTAATTAGATCCCATAGTTAGCTAGCTGGTTCCGGTAAAGTGTGTTGTTAATTTATGTTGTGTTGTTAAATTTATGTTGTATGTTGGAATGTAGCACCTTGGTCCTGGAGCAACGTTGTTTCGTTTCACTGTGTACTAACTGTATATGGTTGGAATGACAATAAAAGCCTACTTGACTTGACTTGACTTGATAACCTTCCATCAACTTGCAGAAGGGACACATCTGTCTGTTAAACGGAACACCACTTGTACATTACAGGGAGTTTTTACTCTTATAACTGTGTTCTATTATTCTGCAAAATTAAAAATCCAGGTTTGACTTGAACAGCCATCACATAAGCTCTCATCTCTCTCTCTCTCTCTCTCTCTCACACACACACACACACACACACACACACACACACACACTGAAGTGCACTCTCAGCCTGAAATGCACACTCTCATTCCACAACCCTGCAGTATCCCTACCATGTGGCAACACTGCAATTCTGCCTAGGCCTAGGGTTAAACACACACACACACACACCTGCATGTTAGGCAGCATTTCAATACCATATAGAACAGAAAAACTCAATCTGGGCATATTAAGAATAATGAATTTATATATTCAAACTACACTTTTAATCATATTTTGATTGTAATTATTTTAACTGTGGGAAACCTGGGTATAATTAGCTGGATGCGAGATTTTATTACATTACATTGAAAACATCTCAATCAGATTTTACGTAACTGTTTGTATAAATTTGCATCCAGACTGCCTGGGTTTTATGCATTTTTGAAAAACGTTTGCATTATACGTGAAAGAAAAGCTATTTTCTGTTTAACAGGAAAGTACTTCTGCAATTGACTGAATAATTGTATTAAATTATTGTAATTTCAATAGAAAGCAAAGTGATTTTCTAGCTTTTTATCACATTTATTCTCAGCGTGTTACATGTCAAACACCCTTTTGGACTGTGTGCATGCTTGAGTGACAGTTTGTAAGATTGTGTAAGCTTTCTGTGTGTACAGTATGTGTGTGTGTGTCTCTACTTGTTAGAGGGGCGACTGTGTCACTGCTGTTGTATGTGAAAGAGTGAGCAAGAGAGACAGAGAGAGCGAGACAGAGAGAGACTCTGTTTTTTTACTATACGAGAGTTATATGAGGCGAGAGGCTTGATAATATCTGTAATAATAATTATTATAATAATAACAATAATCTAGTGTCATAAATCATTCATGCACACCAACAATACATTTTGGTCATTTCAAAGTAAAAATTTCAGCCTTTCTAATTTTCTTCACTCCAAATACCCGGTATAAGTGTATTTTTAGCTAATTAGCTGCATTTTCTTATCGTGTATGCAACCATTTTCTTGATGTGTAAACCAGGGAGCTGAAGAAAAATGCAATAACTAGTAAATGTGGCCAGTTTTAGATTAGATTAGATTCAACTTTCGTGTTACGGCTCAGAAGGTTTCCACTGTTGGGCCTTTAACCCTGTCTGCTCCAGGCGCCATAAAAATAGCTGACACTGACCTCTGACCCCTGCCTACTAACAAAGCTGGGATATGAGAGGAATGAAGAATTTCACTGTGCAGTAATGTATATGTGATGAAGAAATGCAGTTTATTTCCTGAAGATGTCAACAGCCTGTAAGTTAGTTAGCTAACTCTGTGCTTGCTATGTGCTAGCTATGGGTATAATATTTTCCAAAGTGTATTTATACATGGACAAGATGTTGGTTCCTTTATTGTAGGACTATCAATTGTGTCAACTCTGTGAACATATGAGTTTAAAGAAAATGAAAATACAGTTAAACAGACAAAAAAAAAGAGCTCACTGAGTTTACCACATGAAGCTGCTAAGCAGTTTGCTAACATTATGCTAGCTGCCACTTTGTTATTATCTAGGTAGCAAAGTGGTGCTGGTATTAATTATTAACATCAAGATTTGGTTTCTTTATTTCACTACTTCCGACATATTAATGATTAGGAGAGTTTAGGATTCATTCAATCATCTTCTATAGCGCTTATCCTGTACAGGGTGGTGGAAGCCTGTAGTCTATTCCGGGAGACCTCAGGCATTAGCATGGGGACTAAACACACACACACACATTATGGGCAATTTGGACACGCCAGTGAACCTAAGCTGCATGTCTTTGGACTGTGTAAAGGAAACTGGAGTACAAGGAGGAAACCCACCAGAACATATGCAAACTCCACGCACACAGACTTGAGGTGAAGACACAGTACCAACTACTACACCACCATGCCGCCAAGAGTTTGGGATAATGAATTTAATATGAAGACGTTACTGACTTTGCTTCCTAAATATTCTGATGTTAGCGAGATAGTTATCCAATATTACGCTGGCTGTCAATTAGAGATTATTATTGTTTCAGGACTAAAATGTGTAGAACTAATTACAAAAATATTAGTTTCTTTCTCGCATATCTTTTAATATGAATTTGTGTATTATTGAGCATGAACTTGGGTCAAACTGTCATTTAGAAATACCAAACAGTGTAATATTAGCATGCACTGAACATTTGATACTCCATGTCGGCAACCTACCACCTGTTAACGTGCTTCGTATTCAGGGCTAATACCAGATTAAACAGGCTAACTGCTACCATTACAGTATGTTTAGTTCTATCAGGATAACTCATCTGGCAAAGCAAGCTCAGGAAACGCACAACTTGCAAAAATATTATAACATACCTATTCAACATTTAGTCCAAATATCAACCATTTTGATATTACTTTCAGGTGTGCATAACGACCCTGCTTTATTTCTTTACTCTAATCTTCGATAATCTTTCACGCCATATGTCACTCACTCATCATCTATACCGCTTAATCATGTATACAGGGTCGCGGTGGGCCTGGAGCCTATCCCAGGACACTTAGGGCAACAGGCAGGGTTCACCCTGGACAGGGTGTCAATGCATTGCAGGGAACACACATACACACTCATTCACACACTATGGGCAATTTGGGAACGCCAGTTAGCCTACTCTGTATGTCTTTGGACTGTGAAAGGAAACCAGAGTACCCAGAGGAACCCTCCAAGCACGTGGAGTACATGCAAACTCCATGCACATCGAACCCAGACCCTGCAGGTGCAAGGCGACAATGCTAACCACTAAGCCACCAAATAAATCAGTCATTAGGTATTTTATTCAGTGTTGGGTCACAATATATCCTGAGCTTATCCCTGAAATACTGTGTGTGAGGTGAGGCACCAGTTTTACATACATACACATGCAGACACTCATTCACACCTAGAAGCCCATAATCGGGCATGTTTTTTGAAAGTGGGTGGAAACTGCAAGACCCAGAGGAAGGCCACATGGACACAAGGAGAACATGCGAAACCATCCAAAAAGGTCCGCAGGACTAGGGTTGAACGCGGAACCCAGGAGCTCTTGTACACCAAGTGCCACCAAAATCATAAGTCTAATAAATCTAATACATGGTGTCTCTTCTGGATAAAAAACGTAGACAGTTCCCAGCTGGCCAGGTAATTAGGTCTCTAGTTAGTTTTCTGTTAATTTATGTTGAACATTTATGTTGCATGTAGCACCTTTGTCCTGGAGGAACGTTGTTTCATTTCACTGTGTACTAACTGTTTATAGTTGAAGTGACAATAAAGCCTACTTGACTTGAGAAGAGTTACCAGCTTATAACAACAAGGCTTAGTTTATCTTGTAGCTCAGCAGCTGGTATGGGCCAAGTTTAAAAATGATTACACAGTGCTATCATTTAGCAGCTCGGATACATAGACAGCATTAATAATGAAGAAAATGAAAAAGATACTGGAGAATATGAGAGGAACATGGTCATATTCCAACCTGGAGTGGACTGCAAGCAGGAGCAACAATCATTAGGATCACTCTGTACCAAGGTGACCAGGTTGCAACCCAAACTGAATCTCCATCATACACCATATGGCCAAAAGTTTCCAGACACCTGATCATCACTCCAACCTAAAGTTTTTTTTAAAACCTCCAATTCCAGATTTAGTGCCATTTACGTGTAATAATATCATCCACACATCTGAGAAGGCTTTCCACAGTGGGGGCTTTCCACTCATTCAGCCACAAGAGCATTATTAAGATGTCACAGAACGGTTCTGGAGTGCAGTCAGTGCTCCAGGTCATCCTAAACATGCCAGTATGGTTGATATCTGTGAAATACACTTGAGACCTTCCATTCCAACCTTGGCAAAACATGTCTTTATTGAGCGTGCTTTGTGCACAGGAGCATTGTCATTCTAGAAAATGAGTAGGTCTTAGTGAACGGAAATCTCAATGCTACATCATATAAAGAAGTGATAGACAACTTGTGTGGCAGGGGTAGCTTAGTGGTTAGGGTGCTACTACTACTGCTTGGAGGGTCCCAGGTTCAAAGCCCATTACTGCCACTGTTGGGCCCTCAACTGCTAAGATGTATAATAAATGTAAATTGTTCTGGTTATAGGGTGTCTGACAAATGTCATAAATATGTGTTTTCAATGTTGTGGCTACAGTTTTCTAAAGACTGACATATTGAAGAGACAATTAGGCGTCAACATATAAACTGTAGATTTGACCATGCAGTGTATGTCTAAATAGCTTGGACACTGTTTATGTTTTTATTGCAATAAAAATATAAGGTTTATGTTTTGGCCCTTTTCTCATCAGAACCCAATTTCCTTTCCAATGACCCTTTGCATGTATCCAAGCATGCAGTCTGCTCGAGAAGGTGCATTCGGTGGTTTAATGCTTTTCCTCTAAAAACTAATCAAAGCTGCATAAGGTCCATTACACCCTAATCAGCCATGGCATTATGACCACCTGCCTAATATTAAGTAGGTCCTCTTCTGCAACCAAAACAGTGATGCACTGTGTGTGTGTGTGTGTGTGTGTGTGTGTGTGTGTGTGTGTGTGTGTGTGTGTGTATCCTGACACCTTTCAATGAGAACCAGCAATAACTTTTTCCTCAATTTGAGCTACAGTAGCTCTTCTATTGGATTGGACTAGACGGGCCAGCCTTCGCTCCCCATGTGGATCAGTGAGCTTTGGTTGCTCATGACCCTGTGATACTGGTTCACAGGTTTTCCTTCCTTGGATCACGTTTGGTATGTCCTGACCACTGCAGACCGCGAACATCCCACAACCGGTGCAGTTTTGGACTTGCTCTGATCACATCATCTAGCCATCACAATTTAGACCTTTAAATCCTTACACTTTCAAATTTTTTGCTTCCAACACATCAGCATATACTGCCAAATATACCCACCCACTTCCAGCCGCCATTGTAATGAGATATTGTAACTGTAGCTACTGTGAGAATGGCCAGAATCTGATGGCTAGAGGACGGGGTCAGAGCAACAACAGAACTGCAGCTCTTGTGGGATGTTCCCAGTCTGCTGAGGGCAGGACATACCAAAAGCGGTCCAAGGAAGGAAAACCTGTGAACTTGTGACAGTGTGATGGGCAGCCAAGGCTCACTGATGCACATGGGGAGTGAAGGCTGGCCTGTGTAGTCTGATCCAATAGAAGAGCTCCTGTAGCTCAAATTGCTGAAAAGGTTAATGCTAGTTGTGATAGAAAGGTGTCGAACACACAGTGCATCACTGTTTTGCTTGTAGAAAGGGGGGATCTACTCAATGTTATGGCTGATCTTTGTTCTAGCAGGAATTATATGACAGGTAACACAGATGTGAAAGGTGTACCCCAGTGGCAAGTAAAGATAGAATTACATGTTGTGCACTCCAGTGTGAAAAGGCTTACCTGAGCCTTCCATGATGCTGCAGTGGTCTGGTCGCGCCTTGGAGCCGAGGGTCAGTGCTGACAATCCTCCTCCTCCTCCTCCTCCTCCGCCGCTGCTGCTGAAGTCTCCGCCGCCTCCTCCTCCGCTATCGACCAACTGCAAAGATTCATAACCATCATAACCGCTCCGCTTCTTGTAGCCTCCGAGCAGGCTCATGGGCACAAATCGTCAATCGCTTACAAACGAGGTCGCTTCAAGGTGGTGTGCGCATCTTTGGGCTCCTCTCGGTGGAGAAGCACAGGAGGAGGAGAAGGAGGGAGGAGATGGGACTAATGCATCACATCCCAGTTCAGCCTAAACGCAGCGTCTCTCCCTCCCCTCTGTCTCTCTCTCTCTCTCTCTCTCTCTAGTCTGAATAATGAAAGACGAATGTTTCGGCATCATGAGCCGCATTTACTGCGGCTTCTCCATCCCCTTTCATCCAACAGCACTACCTACACCGCCTGTAGACTCGCTGCTCGCCCGCATGAGCACCGGAGATGAGTGTGGAGGGGGTTGTGAAACTGGATAGTCTGGATCCCTGGACAAAAGGGGTGCTCGAAGATTCAAAAGTAGGCTATGCAAATTGGTCTGCATTTTTCGGCTTCTAAATTATTAGAAAAAATAAAACTAAATACAAACGTATGGAAAGTAATAACAAGAGATAGAAGTTCCCCTGTGTAAATAGTGTTTGAGTTTTTTCCAAGTGCTTAGCTCACCCCTCTCAGAGTGGTTCAGTCAGCCCCGCACACACAGAGTCAGCTCTTAAACGGTTACAGGCTTTACAGGCGATTATCCAAGAAAGCAACAATTAGCACAAGAAAAAAGTATCCAGCAATATGTTTCATTATTATTATTATTATTATTATTATTATAAATCTTGCTTTCTTGATAAAAAAAATATACAATAATAATAATAATAGTTTGAGATTTTTTTACATTTATGATTCTTCTTCTTATTATTATTATTTCTATTTGTTGTTGATATTAACAACATCAATTACCATCAATGTGTTGTTGATATTAACATTAATATCATTGTTATTGTTTACTTTTTGGTATTTTTTTCATTGATAATTATTTAAAAAATTGTGATTCAGAATTGTTTTTTAAATAATATCTACTTAACTATTATTTATTTATTTATTTATTTATTACTGGGCTTTTTTCATTAACAGTCATTATTATTATTATTATTTATAATTGTTTCTATTTAAGCTAATATCTACCTATTTACTATTGTTATCAGAATTATTATTATTATTGTTGTTGTTATTATTGAAGTATTTTACGTTAAGTATCGATAGTCCAGTGTGTAAATACCTGCTGTTTTATTGGTATAACAACAACAACAATAACAATAATAATAATAACAATAATAATAATTGATTTTGGTTTAATATATTAACATCTATTTATTATCATTATCAGAAGTAGTAGTAGTAGTAACGGTCGTAGCGGTATTAGTAGTGGTAGTAGTATTGGTAGTAGTAGCAGTAGAATTTGTTCGACCATTTTACAGCTTTATAACCCTCCCTCTTTCAATAGACACAATACTGTATAAACAAACCAAAAGCTGTAAAACAAACCCCTGCCCCCTTTCCTGCGCAAGTCGATACAAACTGCAATCAGTTATGTAGTTTATGTGCATCCTGAATCCTTCGTCTCTAAATGAAACAGACCTATTTATATATGAATATATATAATGCAGCTGTTTTTCTCCAAGCCCATTGAGTCCTTCTCCTTCTAGAGGCCCTGGACAATCAGTTCCACCTTTTTCCCCAAAGAGATGTTCCCGTTCTTGTGCACAGGATCAAGAATTTAGTGCCGGGCTGATTAAAGCCTGTTTCATGCTGGAAATCTAACTCTGAGTGGGAAGAACGTGACACAACCCGTGATTGTGATGTTTCTTCACTTCAGCCTATAATTAGTATCACACATTTTTATTAAGGACTTAATTTTTACAGCACCGAATTAGTTTTCGTCAAATATGGAAACAACAACGCGATATGAGAGCTGTCAGATGCACATGATTTATGCACGCCTTAATCGATTGACAATACTAGCCATGGATTGATGTACTAATAAAAAATATTGTACATCAGCTATGGTTGCATGTTTTTTTTAGATTCCAGTGAAAGAAGGCCTGTAAGGTATAAATTCCTACAGGAGACTTTCTTTGTGATCACATTATATTGTTTCATTAATGGATACATACAAATATTACTAATTAATTAATTATCATTATTATTAACTATTATTATTTTTATTATTGTTGTTGTTTTTGGTAATTTTATTGTCACAAGCATTACATCGTCACAAAACCTATATAGTAGACTACTTTCTTTGTATGTGAATTTGTGGAACAAGTCAAATAGTTGAGTAGGAAACTAACTTTTAATCAACCTAGATAAAACATTTAGAGCTTTGTGAAGGGAAGCTATCCTGCCCAAGGCTATTTCTCTCCCGAAGAATGATTTAGTTCACTGTCAGCTTGTTGGTGTGGCAAGCTTCCGTCTTTGGACTCATTACTTGGCAGCCACCAGACCCGCATGCTTTCTCTTAAGACCAACTGTGTCTAGGAAACTAAGCGAGTAGACACTGGGAACATAGTGCCGATGAAGTCTTCCATACAAAAAGAGTCGTGATGCTGTCTGCACATAAATTATTGTCCCTTTTTTTTGCACTGTTAGGAAGCAAGCTACAGTATAAAGCTCTTCATTTTGCACTCTAGTTTGCTGTGGAAAAGGAAACCATTCCCTGTTCTCACTCAGTGGAGATTCTCCCTCCTCTTAGATTTGGCTTTTATCACACTCATGCACTTGGGTGAAAAACCACTGGAGTGTGGGTTAATATAACACTACTACGAAGTAGTTGTTTAACGCAGGTCTTGTGATCTTTTATGATGGTTTTAACTTAGAGATGTCGTGTAACCTCTTAAATAGTCATGGAAGCATAGGACAGTAAATTATGCAGGTCAAAGTTCCCAAATGCTGTTCTCCAATTCTTCAGGTTGTAAGTAATGTAAGACAAATTCATTATAGGAATATAACTTTCTGTATTTCTGGTCATTACAAGGAGTTAATTAAAGGAGTTAATTAAAATAAAACAATAACTTTGTTTCCAGAGTTTGTAATTTGAGACACTTCAAAGGACTGCTTCTCTTTTAATACAAGATTATTATTATTATTATTATTATTATTATTATTATTATTATTATTATTGTTATTATTATTATTATTATTATTATTATTATATTAATCTCCTTTTACGTATATTTGTTGTATACACAGATAAGCCATAACATTAAAACCACTGACAGGTGAAATGAATAACCTTGATTATCTTATTACAATGGCACTTACGAACGAGTCAGGTATACTTGTACTGGGTAGTAAGTAAACAGTCCATTCTGTAAGGAGAAAGCAGGAAAAATGGGCAACCGTAAGGAGGAATTGGCATTAGGGCCAAATTGTGATCAATGGGTCAGAGCACCTCCAAAAACATGAGGTCTGCATAGGTGTGCATACGGAAATAAGCCTCTTGTCAAGTTGCTTAAGATAATGCTGGCTATAATATAAAGGCATCAGAACCTTGTCTTGCAGGTTGGTGTAGAGCTTCGACGTATCCACGCTGCTACAGTGACAACGTGAGAATCAGAACTGGACGGTGGACACGTCCGTTAAATCATGTCAACAGCCAAGGGTGTGTACGTACTTTACCCTGAAAAGAGATGACACCCGAATACACTACGGGAACAAGGCAAGCCCGGAGAAGCAGTGTGATGTTCTGGGCAATGTTCTGCTTGGACTCTTCCCTGGGATTCATGTATGATGTAGATGTTAAACTGACACCCACCACCTACCTATATATTGTTGCAGAACAAGTACTGTACACCCCTTCATGGCAACCATATCCCATAATGGCAGAGGTCTCTTCATTCAGCATGAATACATACCCTTCCATAACACAAAACGTCTGGTTTAAAGCAACATAACAAAGTGTTAAAAGTGTTGACTTGGATTCCAAATTCCCCAGATCTCAATCCAATCATGCATCTGGATAAAGACATGCTGGATAAATAAGTCCGGTCCATGGAACTAACTGGACGTAAAGGATTTGTTGCTTTAGAGGTCCTGTGGCATCCAAGGATCCATGGGTCAGAGTTGATTTGGTGGCACAAAGGGGACCTACGTACATAATATTAGGTGCGAGGTTTTAATGTTATGTCTGATTATTGTAAGTGGGTTTTATAGATAATAATAAGGAGGTTAGGAGGTAGATGTCTACAGTAAAGGGCCACTTTTTCTCATTTTGGTGAGTCCTTAATGAGTGTTATAAAATATATTGTTAGGTTTAAATGAATATGGATTTTCAGCTTGCCAGCTTAACAACTTTGTTTTTAACATTTGTTCTTGGCAAAAAAAGAAGAAAATCTAGCATTTTTAAAGGAAATGCTTCCTTTAAAATCCTTCAGCTTGACTGAGTTCTTATGAGATGAGCCTATGTTTCCAATAGCTTATCAGCATTGTTTCCACATGACCAATCACTGATCATTATTACTTGTCCCACCCACACATTTCTTTTTTTAGGGATATAGGTGATACAGATATATTTCTTATTTCATAAAAAATTTGTTTCAATCTACTATTTTCTATACTGTTAAAATTCCCTATTCAAATTCTATTTTGTTCAATTCTGTTCAGAAATCCTCCAAATTATACAGAAAACAAAATGAATACATTTTGGTATACAAAAATTCGTATTTCAATGAATATTTATAAAAATCTATGATATCATATAGTAAGTTTTAACAACATTTCATCAATGGAAGGTTTACTGATATTGTATACATACCATGTACTTACATGGTATTACTTCCTATATATCTGTAGCTTGTGTGTCGTGTATCCCAATTGTCTAATTGGAAAATGCTAATGTGTTTCCTATCATCTGTCTCCAGGTCTCTCTATGACTTATACATGAACGACATTGGTTCTTTTGATGTACAGGACATATGTGACACTGATGCATCAAGATATTCCTCTCCCCTTAATTTATTTTAAATCTAACAATCAACCCTGTTAGGACTTGACAATGATGCACATCTCATTTCATTATATTCCTTGGCCCAAATACAAGCAGACAAATCATTAAACAGCACAGAGAATTTCTCCTGACTTATCAAACATTCCACCATTTCACACCTTTTCAGGTCCTCATAAATAAAACTAAATAATACTGAAGTATGTTGTTCTATTTTCACCAATTTGTCTGAAGAGTGCTTCCAGGATGAAACTACATGCAGCATATTTTCACAGTTCATCTTGTTATTTTAAAAAATAAAATGCCTCCAGCATTAAAAGACCTACAAACGACAGATTCGTAGGTGCAAAGGTGAAATGTGCATGCTCAGAAAACCACTGTTACAACACCCGGTCGTGATGTTGTGCACCACGAATGTTGTCCTTGTCGAAAGGGACGTCATCTCCATGGAAACAACCAGCCAGTGTGCTGCTACTTCTAATTATGAATTGTAAATAGGACCATCATGTCAATAAAGTAGTAAACTAAGCTATACATCACTATACTATAGGGTGTTGACTAAATCTAAATCTAAATCTAGTCCTATTTTGCCAATAAAGTATCAAAATTAATTTAATCTATCTATCAGGCTTAGTTAGTACTCTGTAATATATAATCATTTGTCTCATTAGCCTTGGGCACATGCTTAATAGAAATACCTACAGTATCTGTTCATCTATATATCAGTTTAGTTCGTTGTTGTTAGTATTTCAGCTGCTCTCGTTGAGGGATCGCCACAGCGGACCAACTGATCCATGCAACAATTTGGCGCAGGTTTTACTCCGGATGCCCTTCCTGACGCAACCCTCCCATTTTATCCGGGCTGGGACCAGCACTACATCCAGTGGCTGGGGTTTGTGCATTGGCTGGGAATCAAACCCAAGCCTTCCACATGGTAGGTGAAAAGCCTACCATGGTGCCACCAATGCCTTATCAGTTTAGTTAGTACTCTGTAATATTTACACATTAGAGGTGTTAGCCTTGGGCACATTTTATTGAATGTCATCTATATCGCTTTATCCCGTATACAGGGTCGCGGGGGCCCTGACACTTAGGGCATGAGGCAGGGTACACCCTGGACAGGACGCCAATCCATCACAGGGCACACACACACACAACGTACACACACGCACACACACACTACAGGTAATTTGGAACACAAACTAACATAATCTGTATGTCTTTGTACTGTGGGAGGAATCTGGAGTACTCAGACGATACCCACCAAGCACGGGGAGAAAATGCAAACTGCATGAACACAGGCCCAAGGCAGAAATCAAACCATTGACCCTGGAGGTGCAAGGTCACTACGCCTTGGGTGCATGTTTAATAGAAATATCTATGTATGTATCAATCTATCTATCCCGTTTAGTTAGTACTTTATACTCACTAGTCTCATTAGTCTTTTGTTCATACTTAATAGAAATATCTGTCTGTCTGTCCGTCCATCTATCTATCTATCTATCTATCTATCTATCTATCTATCTATCTATCTATCTATCTATCTATCTATAATGTAACACTCCTCTTGCGTTCTGCTGTATCTACCTTCAATAAGCTTCAGGCTGATCCACAATCCTGCCTCTAGTGCACTACATAGTGTGCGCTCCAGTCTCACTGACGCATGCCCAGTGTAGTGCACCCTGGGAGAGCCGCACGAGCGGTTTGGAATTCCGGAATCGATGACGTCAAAATATTCCGTGGCGAACACTTCCGTTTGTGAGCAGCTCGCGCATATGTATTTGGCTAGAATGTACATCCTACATCCAGTGATGTGTAAAGGAGAGAGAAAAAAATGAAAGGACTGAACACGTCGCATTTTATAGCTGTAAATGATTTCGCTCCTGAATTCGCACACGTGTGTAGGCAGGACATTGTGTACTGTGACGTTTAAACGTTTCATGTCCCCATTTTTGACATTTTAATAAACGCATCAGTGATCTATTATCTGTCTATGTCCAAGTCTTCATTTATTTTTTATTTCGACCAAACCGTTTCTACAGTCCAAGGTGTAATCCTGTTTAGCCAGAAGCCGCTTGCTTTGAAAACAGAAACACTTCAAAACAAACAATATTTCGGTCGAGTCAGTGCATTACGTGTATGGAGCCATATTGCATGACGACTGCATCTGGGGGTTGTTTTTGCTCGTATTATTTACCGTACATCATGTGCAGTGACTCAAATCATCATCATCATCATCATCATCAGCGCGCGCACGACGCGTTATGTAACAGCACTGTACCCAGTGAAACGCGCGACAGTGGCCGTGCAGGCTGCACAGCAGAGCCCTGGGTGCATTTTTAAAATTATTATTATTAAAATATATAAATATTATTATTAATTTCAATAGACTATAAACAAGGCCATTGCAGCTCTTACCTTTCAGCGCGTGCATTCTCCAGTCACCCGCGGGTCCAGCTGATGCCACCAGCGCTGACCTTTGATTTGTCATTCGCTGATCACCAAAGGTCAGATGATCACAGCTTCCTGACGTATGGAGCCGCGCTGGGGGGGGAGGGGGGGAGAGAGGACGTGAGGAAAGCGCAGCGCTGGGGGTGAAGCGCGGATGCAGGGCGTCTATTCCGTAATAAATGCACGCTTTAACATGACACCGGATTGGATGCACAGCCGCATCACTGAATCACGCGCATCCCGCTTGTCCTGCCGCGCGCCGCTGTGACGTCACACCCGGATCAAAGCACGTGCACTGGATCTATCCTCCAGTGTGAGGCTTAGTTAGTACTCTGTAATATATTCTCACTAGTCTCATATAATAGAAATATCGTTCTGTTTATGTATCTGTCTGTCTATCTGTCTCTAAATAGGGTTTAGTTATTTATTCTGTAATATATACTGATTGATCTTATTAATCTCATTGGCCTCATATTGAATAAAAATATCTATCTATCTATCTATCTATCTATCTATCTATCTATCTATCTATCTATCTATCTATCTATCTATCTACAGTATCTCTATCTAACACACATACAGTTAGTCCTCTGCAATCTACACTCATTAGTCTCATCAATTTTTAGTAATATGTAGTTTTGTTTATTTCACTACCTATTTGTTTGTTTGCTATGTTTATTTGTTTGTTTTAGGTGGCAATCACACATTAGATTTTCAAACGTGTGTGTGTGTGTGTGTGTGTATATATATATATATATATATATATATATATATATATATTGTGTGTATATATATACTGTATAATGTATGCATATGTGTGTACAATACGCAGTTATACTGCATATTACTGCATATATATCATAACTTTATCACCTCCTGCATCTCCTGTTTGTTTATTGTAATTAAGAATAAAACACTAATCCACATCAGTGTGGTGCGAAGCATTCCAATACAATGTAGAATTATTGTTAGCACCCAGAAATATTTCATTGGCACTTTAATGTACTTTGCACAATGACATTAAAGTAGAATCTAATCTAATTTGATCTTCTTTTTTTTTATTAAAATTGTTGGGAATTTCTAAAATAAATTGAGTCCCGGTTTGTTGCTAAAACATTATAAAAAATTATAAACAGTTATGTGTTCAGTAATAAATTAAAAGTTGAAATAGTTGATGAATTAAAGCAACTTAAGAGCAATAAAACACTTCAGGACCTGTTATATTAAAGAATCCAATTCTGGGTGATAACAGTAATTCCACATTGTATTGGAATGCATCACACTACACTGATGTGGATTAGTGTTTTACTCCTTTTTTTTTTTTTAAACCCCTGCACTTTTGGGTTTCCTATCGAAACTGGTCAGACGGTGTTAAATTAATTTTCTCAGCACTTCTGACAGCAATTTATTTATTTATGAATCTGCTCATTCTAATGTGTTATAATTTTGATAGTAACAACTCATGCACAGACACCTCTCCATAAACTATAAACCCTGTAAAATTCTTGTCACGGTCAGTGAAGTTACTACTCTGGCAATGGGCGTCTTCCAGATAGAGATGTTTTCACCTTGTGGTCTGTCAGTATGATGTTATGCTGAGTCTTTTTTATTGCCTTCAAAAAAAGTAAGAGCGAGAGTGAGAGAGCGATAGAGAGAGGCTGGTGAGGAAACAACTGTTTATACAGTTAAATGTATAAACTGTATTAAATGTTTTTTGTGTTGTCTGTAGTTTCTTAATATAGTAATGAATAACAAGTTTAAGTTGTTATAAACTGATGTGGCATAAGGGGAATAAATACTTTGGGGCATGCTGTTGTATGAAAATAATAAACTCCGATTCTCACCATGTCCTGATGTGTTTTACTTCTTATGTATCAGCACTCCTCTCCTTTGTAAATATTCTTTGGAAATACTTACACTCTAAAAACTGCTGGGTTAAAAACAACCCAACCATAACCCAGCTGCTGGGTCACTATTGGACAGAATGCGCGCTGAGTTGTTTTGACCCAAGTGCTGGGTTGTACCATTTAACCCATTTCTGTAAATCTGACCCAACCAGTGGGTTAMATTTACACTCTTGCTGGGTTAAATGGTAAAGTGCTGGGTTATTTTATTTGACCCAACCAGTGGGTAAAATTAACACTCTTGCTGGGTTGACACATTCCATTAGATTTTTTTTATTTTCAAAAAGGATACAAAATGTACACAACTTCACATAATGTAAATAGATTGTCACAGAATAAGATTCAATTTTGACCAAAATGTCAGACAAAACCATATAATCTCAAAATGACCATTTGTTAAGTATGAACTGTAACATAAATACTCTGTAAAACAAAAACAAGAGACCCCTGTAAGTCTGATTTGAACTGGATTTTTTTTTGCATTTAATACAATGTTTAAAAACTTTTTATATAGAAGTTTTCAATATAGATCTTATAATGCCCACATGACACAAACATTTCCCACCTTAATATTTTAACTATCCGTTATTTAATTATTACTATTTAATTTCCTTCAAAAATGATATTAAAACAAAAATGATAAAAAATGACATTTAAAAAAATGATAAAACGTTTTTAAATATTATTGATTAAATGTTGGCTGAAAAAACTGTTGTCCTCAAAAATTTAATGACACAAGATGAGTACTCATGTCCATCAATCTGATCTACAGCATGCTGGAGAAACTCCCAGGCGAGAAGACACTGCTTAACATCAATGACAAAAAAAAAACAGCCTTCACCAAAGAGTCTGTATCAATAGCATCACCTCCAACAATGGAAAAGGTCTGTAAGGTCCCTCTTGTCTCATCCCCAAGGAACAAAACATGGAACAATGCTCCAATCATCTCCATATTTTGCAGATATCATCATCCTCATCATGTTGGTCCACCTACAGTATAGATTATACAACTTCACATATGCATTTAATGCAAAAAAAAAAATTTCTCTTATCAATACACAAAAATACATAACGTGAACATGAATTTAGTGTATATTTTTGAATAATTTACCTCACTATTTAACATGTGAGGGATAACAGGATACGGCGCTCCATCTGGATTTGATACAAAATATTGAACCCTTTTCAAATTCTCAGCAAACACTAGATGAATATGATATTTAATGGTGAATTTACAACTTTTAATAAATATTTCATAAGGATAAAAAAAAGCTTGTTTTAAACTACAGTATGACTTAACCATGACACTTTCTCATTTTTTGAATAACAAAACAGAATGGGAAAACAATATTAATCCCACACAATATTAATACCAAAGCATTTATTTTAAACAATAAAATATGCTTGTTCCTACCACAAGTTACTAAAAAAAAGTCAAAATTTACACTAACTTCCTATAAAATGCTGAGTGCTCTGAGCATGATCCAGTCAGAAGTGAAGAATCCAGAAATTTCTCCAAAGAATAAACCACCTGCTGGGTCAAAATAACACAAACAGTTTTTTTTTAACAGACAGGAAAAGAAGACATTAAGACTGTCATTAAACATATCCCAATAGCTTCTTCTGAGACCTATTAAATATTATAAAATATGCCGAGAGACTTTCCACACACACAGCTTTAGCGAATATTACTAGAAATTTATCTAAAATTACATTTGAGATTACATTTAGTACATTTTTTTTTTGTTTGTCTGTGCTACAAACGCACTTTTATCATAAAATACACTATAGCCGGCTGTTGGCACAGAATATTAAAACATGACCTCCCCTCACCCCCATCAAAGTGCGTCAGACGGTGGAAAAGTGGATAAACATGGAAATGAGCTCCTACCACAACAACATTTAAAATTTAGGTAAAAATTCATATAACCTTACCATAAAATCCTGCCAGCATTCCCCATAAAATCCTGCAAGTTCCTCATGCCGTGTCTCAATTCCAAGACCGTGCACACTCGAGGGTTTGAGGACACCGGGTATAGTGCAAATAGAACGCAGCGTACAGGATGCGTCACATAGCCGCGATATATTATACCATAACCGTATTATACCAAATAATACCTGTTAGAAATACATAAAATGAAATAAATTTGCTGTTTAAACCACTGCAGTGGCACCACAACCAGTGGTAATTTTCAGAAGTTCCTGCCAAGATGAGGCTATGTTTTGTGGCTACATGAGCGCTGAGCACCGTAGGATTGCCTGGAGCTCAAATCTCCGAAATCATTCAGATAATTTTTTAAATAGACGCTCTCTTTAATAACCGATTGACGGATTGAGCTGTACACGCATACATTCTCGCTTAAACAACCCTTAAACCTTCATTTTGTGACACAATAACAGTAATATTTCAAACATTTTGCAGGCTGCCGTTTTGAGAAATAAAAAATAAACCAGTTATTGGGTCCAAATAACCCAACCATGTGTTCATTTGTAAATGACCCACTACATCTCATTTGACCCAGCGTTACTCAACCCAACAATGTGTTTAAAGTCCCCGAAATAACCCAGAATTTTGACCCAGCATGAACAACCCAACAATGTGTTTAAAGTCCACGAAATAACAAAGAATTTTGACCCAGCATGAACAACCCAACAATGTGTTTACAGAAACAACCCAACAATGTATTTACAGAAACAATCCAATAATGTGTTTAGAGTGTATTAAGATGCTTATACAGTAGCTTTAATATGTGGTGCACTATTCATTTACAATAACACAATACATTTTTGTCAGTGAACAGAAACAATTAAATCACTTGCACATTAGAGATTTTTAGAAAAAAAAGAAAATGTTTATTTGGTTTAGAGCTGACAGATTCAGAAGTGGATGCAGTGACAGCATTTATAACCTTTGGCTTGTATATACAGTATTGGTTCTATTGAAAGAGGGACAGTTAGCAGGAGGTTTAAGGGTGTGAAATGGTTACGTAGTTCAGAGGTGAAGTGGAACTTTCTCTCATTTGGACTTGCAAAGAGAGATTATTCTGCCTTACCTACAGTATATCTATACGGTAATTTGTAGCATTTTGGAAAAAAAAGTTATGTTTTCGAAAAAAAACATTAATATTCTTTTTAAAATAATACAAATGTACAGAATGTATGGTAAATTACTGTTGCAAAATAATTATCTGAATCATGGGGATATTACTGAAAGAGTTTCATTCTGAGCATGTCAGAAAATCCAGTCCAGAAAATCCAGCTTACACAAGCAAACAAACAAGAATTATTCAAGCCTGTACATGCGCTTGGTAACAGCTGACGTCATATAGGAACATGGATGAGAGAAGAATTCAGAGTGAACGGCAGCACAGTGAGTAGTGTAAATGATCAGAAAAATGACAAAAATGAATAAACCACAAAAGGCAAAGGAATATTGAAATAATGAATTGAACTTTCCAAAAACTTATTACACAATAAGAAACAGTTAAACAGTCTATCCACCGTGATTTGTGAAGATTCTACTATAGTTATACTTAACATACAGTACATGCCAGAAATGGTTGTGATTCTTCAAAACACTAAAAAAAAACTAATTTAGTGTTCGATTGCTATTTTAGCAGACTGAAATTTTGGCATGTTTTTTGCTTCATCTAAAAGAATGCTTGAAAAAGTAAGATAATTAGTCTCAACGATCTGCATTTGATAGTACTGTAAGTAAAAAGTGACCTACAGTAAAGCTTTTATTTATTTGTTTGTTTTCAAGAAATGAACTATGTAATGAAGGTCTAAGTGATGACTGCTACACCACTGTGTAGAATGAATCATTAGCTGTTTCTTCAGTGTGTTGTGGCCCTTTGAGCGTCTGCTAGGTCTGTCGGGATCTTAGAGCTCAGAAGTGAGCTGACGTAAGGCCAGATCCGGTCCGTCTCTGTGTCCGAAAACATGTGTAGGATGCCTTTGGCCCTAAAAATACACATCACAACTCGAATTAACAACTTAATGTATAGTGTATAACTGTAATCATCACTAATGCTTTATTTACATGGAAACATTTCCAACCATTTTCATCAAAGCATGCCAGATAAAATGTTGACATGCAAGTATTTTCAGTAGTATGCCAACACCATTTAGTCGGGGTTACCATAGCAACTAGAAGTACAGTCTGGAAAGAAAAATGGCTCAATCTGGTGTTTATAAGGGTTAAGTATCAGTCTCAGCAAAACATCAAACATCCCAAAGATTTCTCATCTCACATTTGTTTTTAAATCTTTTGAAACTTGTAATATTATATTTCAGGTCCATTTTACTGGCTCTCAATATCCACCATGACCCAAACACTGTACTGTACATATGCAGAAAATACAGTATGAGAAGACTCTAATTGTTTGCCGTACTTATGTTTACGGCATTTGGCAGGCACCCTCATCGAGAGCGACTTACTTTTTATTGAGTTTTTTATTGCTGTCAATCATAGTCTCACAATCATAGTCGATTAATCACGATCAATAAAAAAAATTTAATACTCAGATTTACTTGTACAATAAACATGCAATGTTGGAATAAAGAAATGCATAACAAACCAGGTAGAAGAAACAGATGATGCAGCTTTATAATATCTCAAACATTAACATTTAACAAAGGTTAAACTTGAATCTCTTGAAACTCCTTGCAGCAGCAGTCATCTTGTGAGCCCTGTCTGCTCCTATATGGTCACCAATGATGATGTCTATCATGTCCTTTCCAACTTTGCTATAGCAATTGCCTAGCACATACTTTTTTTAACACTCAGAGTAAATGAGTGCAGTTGCCATTTGTGATCTATTTGATGTGCTATTACACAGAAGTAGTTATGGTTACTTACTGATGTCTGGTGGTCTCCAATAAGTGTAATAAAGGTAGCTTTTGCCAACTGCCTCACTTTCATAGCCTTTTTAGTTTCATACATTTAATGTAATCTTGTAAAAATATTTTCCTTGACGGTAACTCAAGCACACAGCTTTGATTTTTCCCAAACTTTTATCTAAAAACCTTTTATAATGAAACTTGCTGTTCAGGACACCTGATAATGTTCCCTCAGTCATCTTATTATCCGTGTAAAACGCGCCATAATCACATACACCCGGGTAACACGACTTCGTTGCGATTATGGGAAGCCATTAGGGTCAAACTTGGTCATATGATTAATTTGTGATTAATTACATGCATTAACAAGACAGCCCTAATTTGTTTTTTTTTTTTGTTGTTGTTTTTTTATTTGGGAGCAATTGAGGGCCTTTCTCAAGGGCCCAGCATTGGCAACTTGGTGGTCCTGGGATTCAAACCTGGAGCCTTCTTATCAAAATGTATTCATATTGATCAGTCTGGTTTATTCTGTCGGTGAAGGCACTGGACTACACCTCCCATCACCCTCTGCTTGTCACTTGATTTCATGCAGTTGACAGTCTCACATTTGTCATGTGCTTATGCTTTATCTTAGTCCTGATCACACTTGATTCTAGTTCCTGTTCCGGTCCTGTTTTTTTTTTTTGTTTTTTTGCTTATTTGTTTCATAACATCTATTAAAGAAGATCTGTATTTCATTTGTCTCCACTTACAATCCCTGGCATAATGTGTACTTTTTTTTACTCCTAATGAGATAGCCATCTTATCATTACCATATAACATTCAGTGCTGATGAATTCTCAGTTCTGATCGGTTAGAAGTAGAAGCAGCAAATCACAGGTTTATATTAACACATTCTTTCCAATGTGTCTTTTTTTTTATTTAGTAACAAAGTACACCAGATTTGCAAGCTTGATGATGTTGATGATGATGATTATTATTATTGATAATAATAATAATAAGCAGAAAAAGAAGATGATGATGATGAACTTAACATACATTGCCTTCTCGTCCAACATCACTGTCTGACCTCATAAATGCTCTACAGAATGAATAGACGCGAATTCCCATAGAAAAACTCCAAACTCTTGTGGAAAAACTTCCAAGAAGAGTGGAAGCTCTTAGGCAGCAAAAGGGGGACCAACTCCATATTGGAGTATATGCATTTGGATATAATATTCTTGCAGTTTTAGCCCAATACTTTTTGCCCATATGTAGTGTGTTATTAAAACAACTAATTTCAGTGTCAGCTGCACTGCATAACTATATTTCTACTTGGTGATTTCTCTCTGCATTCATTATGCAGCCTCTGTATTATTATTGTTACACAGAGCTTAACTCAACCCCCAAATGCTGTAGCATCTAAATCCAGGTCACACATCGTTCTAGAATGTAACATGTCTTTCCACTCAGGTTTCACACACAAACCTGACATGGCCTGGACAACTCTGGTAATTTAAACATAACTGACTAAAGCCACTGTTACTCTGAGTCATAGTGGACTTCGGTTCCCCTTATCCAAAGTAACATTACCGGTAAGAATGAAACCCTAAGACTGAACTCTAGAGTAGCACTCAGGGTAAACTGGTAGGCTGAAAAGTTCAAGCTGTATTTTTAGTATTGGGATTTTCAATGTGACTGGTCACAGATGTATGGGGCTGTGTGGACAATCATGATTTTAGTATTTTTCTTTTTCTTTAGATACAATCAATTAGACAAGAATACTTTTACTGGTATAGCAATTATGATCAATTTGTCGTAATCATTTAAACAATGAATGCAGACCAACTTTCTGTGTAGCAGGAAATATTATCATTTAACGTCTGCTAGGGTTTTCCCCTATTCCTCAGTGTTTCTTGGTGCTTGTTGAATCAGCATCCTCGACTGTTGAAAACACCTCACAGTAAAAGATTCATTTCATTGCAGAAGTATCTTAGTTAAGTTCAAAGAGATCTTCTGTCCAGCTAAAATAGTCAATAAAAATAAAGAGCACTATTGTTCACCAGAACGTTCATTATTCTCACCTAAAAAAAAAACGTTTACAACCCATAATGCAATGTATTTTCTTGTATTTTACTGTGTCAACCGCCCAATCATTTACAGTGCAATTCTTCAATATTATAAAACTCCAGGGCATGGGTTCCATTCCCTCGTGCTTGGTGGGTTTTCTCCGGGTACTCCGGTTTCCTTCCACAGTCCAAAGACATGCAGATTAGGTTAGTTAGCATTCTCAAATTAATCTCAAAAGTTGTATATGTGTGTGTGTGTACCCCACTCCTTGCCCCAGGTCTCCTGGGATAGGCTCCAGGACCCCCATGACCCCCTCCCATGTACAGTATACAGGATAAGCAGTACAGAGGATAGAATGATGAAGATATTTATTTATTTATTTACAATGTGGCTTTTACTCAATCCTGTGCCCTGGGACACTTTGTTTAATTTCTTCATCTGTAATCCGACCTCTGCTATACAGTTTGACATTTGGTTACATTTAGTTTACACACTCAAGCTTGAGTATGAGAGCATACCTGAAGTGAACCTCTTGACAGGTCGATTCATTCTTGGTCGCTCGATGCGGTCATATCCCATGCCGTGATCATCTATGAACTGGCTACGCATTGGCTACAAAACATCATTGGCTACGAAGATTTCATCTACGACTCATGCTGAACCGTCACCCACCAACTGTCAAAAAACTTAAATGACTATCTATGATTTATCTGCAAAGTACCTTCAACACTTCGTGCTATGAATCATCAACATTTGTCAAAAACTGCTATGATTCCTTATCATAGTAGTTTTTGACCAATGTTGATGATATCTGTTACCTGCGACTACAAAAGCTATGACATTTCCATGCACTTTCATAATAAACATTGCAATATGCAGTGTAGTAACTATTAGAGTATTATATTATATTATATAAATAACTATTATATATTATACTATTGTATTATAATATTATTATATTATATATACTATTAGTTTAGTGCATGGGGCTGAATTTATGCTACTTTAGCCATGGATTTAGCTATGAGTTTTGTATTTATTAGAACATAGGATTCAGCAGTGGCGGCTTAGCACTGTCGCCTTGCACCGCCAGGTTCCGGGTTCGATTCCCGGCCAGGTTCGATTCCCTTCTCTGTGTGCATGGAGTTTGCATGTTCTCCCTGTGGTTGGTGGGTTTCCCCCCCACAGTCCAAAGACATGTAGGTTAGGTTAATTGGCATTCCCAAGTTGGCCATAGTGTGAGTATGTGTGTTTGCCCTGCGATGGATTGGCACCCTGTCCGGGGTGTACCCCGCCTTGTGCCCTAAGTATGGGCTCCAGGTTCCCCGTGACCCTGAATACAGGATAAAGCAGTATAGATGATGAGTAGTTTAGAGCAAAGTGTTGGATTGAGCTGTTTTCATGTGCCACCTACAAAGGTTTATATGACCCACTACAATCCATCTACATAGTTAACTTCTTTTTTTTTTTTTTTTAGTTGGGGACTACATTAAAATGGAATAAAAAAAAAACATGGTCAAATATTGTTTTGACAACTACCATTTCTCCCGAAGTGCAACGCTGTATCGAACCTTAATGAACTTTTACCCAACTATTTCAAACAATCTCAAGATTGTAGGGGTTCATGACCAAATTCAGCAATTTGGGAAAAGCATATTACACATGGGGACCCTAAATGCAAAAAGAAAAGAAAAAAAGGAAAAAGGAGTGTCAATTAGTTAGGATGGACAGCATCTAACTAGATGCTACAATCTACCATATTACTACATTTAACAATACATACTGACAATACTACTATTCTGCTTCACTTACTTACTATCAACTTATTCAATTAATGTATTATTATTATTATTATTACAACTTCATTTGAAAGTCATTAAAATTGTTCATGTAGGTTTCCTTCTTATTATTATTATTTTTGTACCATTTGTGATGTGAATACACTTCTTAATTTTTTCATTATTCATCTTTATTAACGTCTAAGGGACTCTGACAATGACTTTTGGTTTTCCCATAACACCAAATAATAAATACCATGTTTAACTCCCACACAGAAAGGTCACAGATGTCTTTGTGGCATGTGAAGGTATAGTGAAAGCGCACCTGAGCTGTGTGATAGTTGAGATTTTAGTCACAACGTCTTCTTATTTGATTATGCGGTATGGTGTGTATATTTCCTGTATATACTGTAAAAGGTACATAAATGAATGAGACAGAGTGGGTTGAGAGAGGTCAGAATCAAGAGCGCAAACATAAACAGACTTTTGCACTATGCAAGAAGAAGCTTTCTCATAACCTCTCCTACAATTCAGATTTTTCCCTTCTTTAGTCTTTTCCTAACCCCCTTACTGTTGTGTTTGTAGTATTGGTGTTTTATATTATTGTAGCATCCTGGATCTGAACCATATCCATTTACCTGGTTACTGATTTTAATGCTTAACCGTATTTTACTCCTGCATTTTCATGTAACACTTTAATCCTCCTAATAATGGTTTGCCTTGTGCATTGTGGTAGATTAACCATTAAGCACCAAAAGTAGGACATTGTGTTAACAAAATAAGAAGATGCCCTATATGAAATGCTGCTCTTCGATTTGCCGAAGTGAATTCCTGACTAACTTATTCAAGAGTAAACAGTAGCTGTAGAATCTCCTTAATAATTTTTTGTATATATTTAAATTGATCAAAATTTTCACATCTTTGCACTGTGAGAGGTAATCAGAGAACCTGGAGGAAACCCATTGAACAGTGGGAGAACATCCATGTAAATCCATGCACACAGAACCAAGGTGGCAATCGTACCCTGGAGCTGTGAGACCACCGTGCGAACGCTCCGCCACCATGCTGCCTGGTAAAAATGTGTTGTTTAGATTTTAAAAAGCTGTTTTTAAAATCGGTTACTTATTTAGGTAAGCAGCCATTGCACTAAACTCACCTGTATAAATCTATGACAGGCTTTGCCACATCTTTGTAGTGCCTCAGTCTGGCGACCAGAGCCTCTGGTTTATCATCTTCATGTTGAATCAGTGGCTCTCCGCTGATATCATCCACTCCCTAGGAACAGAAAGACAAAAAGTAAATAATACACTGGGGTTATGAATGCATATATGCGAGTTTACATGAGCGGGGTGTACCCAATATACTTCCTGGGTAATTTCTAAAAATGTGCTATATAGTGATATCAAGATTTTTTTTTTCTCACTCAAGTTCCTTAACTATCATTAGAGATATAAAACTTTTCCTTGAATATATTAGTGCCAGTCATAGTAAAATACCTCTAAATTGGCATATTTGTAAACTTCACTTGCTCTTAGAACAGCTGTGAAAGCAGATCAGACACTACATGCATGCTAATTTCTGTACCCTCTGGTATTCCATACCAGCTCATGTTTTATGGATATCATGCAGTTCCATACAAGCTGTTTGTTGTAGCTATTTTATCACTTGCCATGTAACAACAAATGAAAAACACCCTGTGGAATTCACCCTGCTATGATAGGCGTGCACACTCACGTTGCCTAGTTTTTCATGCTTTCTAGCAATCAGAAATCTTTGAGCGCCTTAAATTCTTCATTTGCCACATTAAGACATTATTCACTGACATATAATATACCTGTGACTTTATATTTCACATATATATGTGCTATAGCACAGTGATGTTCCAGAGCCATGATACAGCACCAGCACAAGGTTTAGGATCCAACAGTAGCAGGGGCTTGAACCGACAACCTTCTGATGAGTCACCCAGAGCCTTAACCTGTTGCGCTACTACTGCTCCTAAAGGCCTGGATCAAAACCAGGAATTCTATCCCCTAGGCCATATGGGAAGAGAAAAGAAGCTGAACACTTTTGGTGAGAAGTAACACCGGCACTCTTCCACAAACATGATCTCACAGACATTGCTAACGTCGTTGCGACATTGTCACAGAGCAGCTTTTCCATGCTCTGGTTATAGAGCTAGCATGGCATGGAAAACATAAAAAGGAAACACTAAAAGAAACCAAACTCAAAAAAGGATCCATACTCTTCTGGGCAATACCAGACCACTATCTGTATCTATATAAAAGGACAAAACTAGCAGTGATCTAACAGCAATGTGCTACCATGAATCCTGGATCTCACAAATATTTCCTCTCTCCTCCTTACTGAATTAATCTTCTGTTACTGACTAACACTCATTCATTTTGTGTACAGTATATTTATATATACTGTATATATGTGAGCATAATTATATGTGTGTGTGTGTGTGTGCTTGCACCATGTTTTCTCACCTTATGTGAGGTTTTGCCTTTTATGTGAGACTATCTGTTTCGTATTTAATATTTCAGCCTGTGCTTTGTTTTTTTTTCTTTCTTTCATCCATTTGCCTGAAAATTCACCTCTGCCTATTTGACATTTGGATTTGCCTCTCAGTTACAATTGTTAATAAATAGCTTGTGTTTTCCCTGTTACAGATGAGTCACATGAACTTGTGGCTCGTGGAATTTATGCGGTTTTTAGACACTTTCACATTTATTTATTTATAATTTTTTTTTAAAAGAAGGGCTATTTTTTGTTGTTGAAAACCGTATGTTTATGTATTCTCTTTAAGTGCATCCATCTTCCTCCATGACCTACTGTACATCTAAACTTCATGTTGTGGTTCTTATTTCTTTCTTTATTTGTTCACTGGAGTATTTGTATCCACAAAAATCGTCTTAAAAAATGCTTCCCTTTAGGAAAACAAATGATTAATCCAATTTCCTTTGAAAAATTTAATGTCAGATTAAATGAAATGATTTTCTCACTCTGCAGGATAGGAAAGGAGAGACATCTACCTGGACACGGGGAGGGTTAAATCGCATGTTGTACACCCTCCCACTGGCTGGGTGGATCCAGCGATGATGCAGTCTTTCCTTCAACGTCTCCAGGGGAATGTTAAGACTAATGACCAGGTCGAGCTCGCAGGCACTGTTCAGAGCCTTGGCCTGGGCTAGAGTCCGAGGAAAACCTAGAAGAAAGGATGAACAAATCTAGTTAGAGATCCAGCGGCTATGTGATTGCATTGGCTCCTTGATCGTGTTTAGGACTTGATCAAATTAGTGGAAAATAATTATATTAATATTAGAATGTTTGTATGATATACTGTAACATGAATATGTCAGTGAATTGTGCTTTAAGGTGGCATATGAAAAGAAAAAGATTCATAGGATGGATTTCTGCATAGACTAGGAAATTAAAAAGACACATTAATAAACGTTCATATTCACATTTTAATATTCAGTACAGTGAATCTAAACAGTCCCTGAATTTAAAATTAAATCTTGAAGGTCAAGGCAGCTGGAAATGTTTCTCGAGTCATCATTTAGTAGCAGAACTGATAAGCTTCCCATTAGATGAACAAACCGTCTGTAAGGTTTAATCAGCTGCCCTGATGACCAATAACGATAAGACATTCTTTCTTTACGATATTTCACCAGAATGTAGCTTTTAATTATAGTAATTAGATACAGTCAAGGATCTCCAATTTCAAATTTGTCACATTAGATCACTGCATGTGCACCGTACTGTTAAACCCAAGACTGTACTCAAGTGTGTTCTGACTCGAACAAGCACCAGTGTTTACAAACCTTGACATAGATCGGGCTGAATTTGTGGCAACTTGTTTCTAGGTCAGACCCCGCCCTCTCCGCTGTGCCAGTTCTTTTATATCTGATCTTTTAATGGGTGCAGAACTAAACAAGCAATCTGCTTTTTTTTGCCAAGCGAGGTCTGAAGTATTCACTTGCTAGAGGGGTTATGTAACACAGAGTGTTATCTAACAGCCAATTTAACACCTGAGGATTTCAGGAAAGTATGTGGACATATGAGAGTATATGGCAGAAACCCAGTACATTTAGGGATGTAGACATGGTCAGGACAATCTGCTGAAGTTTAAACCAAACATCAGAACGAGGAAGAAAGATGACTTTGAACATAGCATGATTGTTGGTGCCTAAGTATTTAGAAAAATGTTGATCTACTGGGAATTGAGTGATATGAAAAAGAGTCAGGGCAGTCCTCTGGGTGAAAATGTCTTGTTGATGCCAAAGGTCAAAGGAGAATGGGCAGGTCGGTTCGAGCTGATCGAAAGGCGACAGTAACTCAAATGACATTTTTACAACTGAGGTACCCCTGTCAGCTAAGAACAGGAACCCGAGGCTACAAATGGCATGAGCTCACCAAAACTGGACAACAGAAGACTGGGAAAGTATTGCCTGGTCCAATGAGTCTCGATTTCTGCTGCAACATTCGTATGGTAGACTGAGATTTTGGCGTAAACAACATAAAAGTATAGATCCATCCTTCCTTGTTTTAACAGATCAGGCTGCTGCTGGTCGTGTCATGGTGTGGGGGAGAGTTTTTTGGCACACTTTGGGCCCCTTAGTATCAATTAAGCATTGTTTATGAGCTACAGCATTCCTGAATATAAGTTCTGACCACGTCCATCCCTTTCAGCAGGATATCTCATGATCATCTCAAACTGGTTGCTTGAACATGACAGTGAGTTCACTGTAATTAAATGGCCTTCACAGTCACCAGGTCTCTATCCAATAGAGCACTTTTGGAACATGGTGGACCGATGGATGTGCAACCAAAAAATCTGCAAGCACCTGTGTCATGCTGTCATGTCAGAAAGGACCAAAATCTCTAAGGAATTTTACCACCACATTGTTGAATGTATGGCATGAAGGCAAAAGGCGTCCAACCGAGTACTAGCAAGGTTGCAAGGTTGGCAACAGTATATCGCTCTATAGTTTGCATTATTATACCACTGGGTAATTTGTCTTGAGGCAACATTGTATCCTAATAGGAAACATTGCGGCACTTGAGAAAAAAGGGTCTTAGAATTTTTTTTTTTGCAGCAAGCCAAAACTTGTCACAGATCATAACATGAGTGCCAATAAAAACACAGTTAAATGCGTTCTCATAAACACATGGCTGACATGGTATGTTTTCTTTCTTTAAGTCTGCAGTAGCTCAACCCATTTACAGTTAATAAGACAAAAGAAACTAAGCTTACAATGTTACTAAGAAACCGGAAAAGAGCGCAAAGTCTTCTGCGCTAAAGACTCACCCATGTTAGAAAAAATTTACTCCAAAGTGATAGTTTAACTCTTGGCCATTACAGAGTGCTGACACTGGAGACTCCTACTGTACAGTATACAGTATGTTAAATGATAGGATGCATAAGATCTTTGCATAAGATCTTCTAAATGTTTTTCATTCATTTTCCATCTGAAATACCATGCCTGATTTTGGAAAAGGAGTGAAATAGTAAGGATGGCTAAGTTTGTTGTTATCAGTTAACATAATTTGCTGTCACTTTTTAAAATGGCTCACAGTGAACAGCTGAGCTGGGCTGAGCTGGGCTGAGCTGAGCACTGAGCTGGGGGACGGTCTCTTGGTATATGAAGTCACAACAGGGGGAAAAACTGATTAGCTTGTTTTAACTGTATGGCATGAAGTTTGCATGTTCTCCCCATACTTGGTGGGTTTCCTCAGGCACTCTGGTTTTCTGTCACAGTCCAAATTAAGCTAACTGGCTCGTGTGTGTGCGTGTGTTTGTGTGTGTGTGTGTGTGTGTGTGTGTGTGTGTGTGTGTGTGTGTGTGTGTGTGTGTATAGGGAAAGTGGTATAGAAGATGAAGAAGATGAGGTTCCCTTTAAATAAACATTTGCTCACAGGAAGATTTCGCCTTGTCAACAAGTATTGGTTTTAAAGCCTATCCAAGGAGACTTTGAGCTTAAGCCAGGGTACATCCTGGACAGGGTGCACACATACTCACACACTCATTCGCACTCTGTATGCCTTCGGTGAGAGAAAACTGGAGTGAACTATTGTGGTATAAATGAAGGTTAAAAACTGTGGTATAAATAAAGGTAAGCATAGAGACAGAAAACCTGGAGAACTGCCACCATATACCCTCTGATGCATTTCTCTTTCCACTAATTTAAATGACTCTTCCCATGCCTTTGGGCAAACGGTTTATTAAGGCTTGATGAAACATTACAACACAGTCTAACCTTCCCCAATACAGCTGCCTAGTACATTTGCACAAGGCTCAATTACCAGATCAAGGACAAATTCTGAGAGTATTACCAAATTCTTAAACATGAAGGGCAGCATGCTGTTTTTACATTCCATAAAAAATAAATAAACAAATGAAAAAATAAAAGCACTTCCAGTTCATTCTGGAAGATTATTTGTTTTGCAGTATTTAAGCCTAAACTTAATGCTCAATTTCTTTTCATCTTTTATCTATGCCTAGGGTATGTTACAGTAATGTGAACATATGCAAATGTTTAATTAATTAAGTATGGTGCAATAGAAATGCCTGGTGCCATAAATGTAAGATAAATATAGTTTTATATACATATTGCTGCAGTAATAGCAGCAATCTGTGACAGTACATGACGGTACTTGATAGGAAAATGCAACATTTGCAAACTAATACAAAAACAATCTTGTTGCTTCTTTCTGTCATGTAATCAATAAAGCAAAATCATCTGGGCAAAATAGCAGCTGCTGTGAATAAGCTAAATAAGCCTGATAGACTTTTTGGAAGCCAAAAAATGTCAAGCCAAGAAATGTCATGAACTTCTCTTTCTAGCTCTGTTGTCAGGTAATGAAGTTTTAGAGGTGCTGATGACGCACTGTAAAGTGAATTTTTGCGTTGTTTTTTTTTTTTTTTATCATTTTCCCTTTTATCACTAAAACTAAATTGCATATCTACATACCTGCAAATACATCTGCCAGCAAATTTGCTAATTTTGACAAAACTGTCAGGGGTAGATATATAGTGTTTTGCAAAAATAAACAATTCACACTGTGATCAAAATAATTTTCACATAACATTTGTCATTTGTGCTTTTTAACACCACTGTGTCTAAAAAAACCACAAAATATTTTCTCTCAGTTTGTAATGTTCTTTTGCATCTTTTCTCAAAAGTGTGATAATAGATTTTTAAAAAATCTGAATGAAATATATTCTGAAAAATATTATTTTAAAAGCCCTGTTTTAAAGCTTAAATGAATGAGAAAAAAAATATGTAACTTAAAAATGTTTTTATATACATTATATATTGTTTACTTTACCATCCAACAGCCAGCTGTGGCGGGTCATCTCCTCTAGACGGGGAATCACCAGCCGGGTCATCACATGGTCTGGTACCAAAGCACCTCTCTCTATGTACGATTTAGCCAAACTTCCAGCCTCTGAAGGAACAGACTTTTTAGTAACTTCAATAATTCTTTCTTCTGATAGTTTTACACCACAAAACAAATTTTAATTATTTCAAATATTACATAATGTTCAAATGACAATTTTATTTAGTGATGGTTCATCTTAGCCAAGTACAGTAAGATATTTTATTACTACTATAATGGAAATAATTGATTTAAAAAGCACCACACCTTACAGCAACAAGGTCCCTGGTTGAATTATGGTCTGTGTGGCATGCTTGGGAATGTTCTGCACATATCCATGTCGGTGTATTTGGTTCTGTTGTTTTCTCCAGGTGGACTGGCTATGCAAAATTGGTCTTAGTTCTAAAAAGTGTGTGAATGTTAATTCATTGTGTCGTGTGATGAACTGGAGGGCCATTCAGGGTGTTTTCCTGTATCATTCCCCAGGGATTTGATGCACCACTAGCCAGCCCAAGATAGTGTTTATTGAAGATGAATAAATAAAATGTTCTATTTTTTTAAACATTTTCATAGAATCTATAGAGTGCCATTTAGCTTGAGACATCACATGAGGTTTAGACAACAACTCTCTCAGATATACTGTACCTACCTTTAAATGTGTATTTATTAATTTATCATATTTGCACAGTGGCTAAGGCGTTAGCACTGTTGCCTTGCACCTCCTGGGTCTGTGTTCAATTCCCAGCTCAGGGTGTGTGCATGGAGTTTGCATGTTCTCCCAGGGCTTGGTGCGTTTCGTGATTCGGTTTCCAAAGATCAGGCTAATTGGCGTTCCCAAAATTGCTTGTAGTGTGTGTGTGTGTGTGTGTGTTTGTGAGCCCTCCAACTCTGTCCATGGTGTAGCCGGCCTTGTGCCAGGTATACAAGATAAACCGGTATAGATGATGAGTGAGTGAGCGAGCGAGTGAGTGAGTGAGTAATTTATTATATGATGAAATGGTAATGCCGCATTTGTGTCATTTTTCCCTTGTGTATCCAAAATTTACCTTCAGCTTCTGAAAACCAACGTATATAAGCAATCATTGCATGATGCAAATAAACATTAACTAAAATATCAGATACAAGGAAAGACAGAACACTAAACTAAAAAAAGGACAGGCAGAAAGTTGATCATTTCAGGACCTGTGCAACAAAACTCACTCAATCATCTTCTATACTGCTTTATCCTGTCTACAGAGTCATGGTGGAGGTGACGAGACGGGACTTGGGGCACAAGGCAGGGTACCAATTCATTGCAGGGCGCACACACATACACTCATTCACACACTATGGGCAACTGGGCAACGCCAATTAGCCTAATCAGCATGTTTTTGGACTGTGGGAGGAAACCCACCAAGTACGGGGAGGACATGCAAACTCCATGCATGCAGGCCCCGAGATAGGAATCGAACCTATATATACCTATATACTCTATATAGACTGTATATATAAACTACATATTTATTGTCAAACTTGGCTGGGAATCGAGACCAGCCCTGGAGGTGCAAGACGACAGTGCTAACCCCTAAGCCACCAGGCCACCTGTAACAAAACTACCAGCTTTAACTCATACTTTTTGCAATTTTTGCAAGTTAGCAGAATTTGGGATTCAATGGAAAATCTTACACAAGTGTTTAAGAATGCTGTTTCTATAAAAACAAGCCAAAAAAAACCAACAACATGCAGCTGTGGGCAATTAGGTTGCATTTTTTGCATATATTTAGAGGGGTGCGTTTCATTTCATTCGAATGTCAAAGCACTGCTACAGTATCTATACTCGAAAGCGCTGTGGATGCTTCTGGAATCTTCTCGAAATCTTGAGAGCGCCTGAAAGCTTTTCATCTCGCGCGCTGAAGACTGGCACGAAGAAAAGAAGAAGGCGCACGCTCGCTCACTCTCTCTCTCACTGTGGAAAGGATTTCACCGCTGCGTGTTGCTCAGCACGCTGACAACTTTAGCCGATGCAAAACACGAAGTAAACAGAGGCGCACGCGCGCTCACTCACTCTCTCACTCACTCTTTCTCACTGTGGAAAGCCTTTCACGGCTGCGTGCTGCTTCGCACGCAGCTTCAACTGTACAGTCAAATATATATTTACACGACGATGGAGAGCTGCACGCACCCGTATTGGCTGCGATGTTCTCGCGCAGGAAGTCACCGCTGCACAGATGTTGCAGCCCGAAACTGCGTGCCACACGCTCCGAAATAGTGCCTTTCCCCGAACCCGGCGGACCCAGGATAACGGCACGGAACAGCTTAGACATCTCCTTCCAAACCCTGAACCTGAACCTGGACGGGGGAGAGTCACAAGACAACAAGCGCTCCATCATTAGTCACCTGACTTCATTACACTTTTTTCTTAACTCAAGGAAAGGTATTGGGAAGAAAAATGAGACAGTGTGTAGGGGGGAAAATGAAATTACATAACTAAATAATCACATAAATAAAAAAGACAAACCCACCCCCAAACTGATGTGATCGCTCTTTCACAAACTGGAAAAAAAACAACCCAGTGCTTTTCCTGCTGTTAGACTAACGCGTTTATAAGTGTTCTCCTCCCTACCGAGCTGCTGATGGTGGAGAGGACTGCCTCTTTATCTGCAAATCAATGCCCGAGAAGTTTAAACGCCCTATTTTCAACCACTCCTCCCCAAACAACAAAAAAAAATGCAGGAGAGGGAAGCGAGAGAGAAAGAGAGAGGAAAAAAAAATCAGGCACGCACGGGATTCTGGGAGTTGAAGTTCTTCATATCACTTGACGTTTAAAGGCGTTACACATAGGAAAAATTATATGCATATTTTCTTATAGACATACAATAGCTTCAATGGTGCTGTGACTACTGACATCTTTCAGGTCATAATTCATAATTCGAGTTTTAAAAAAGAGCATACATGATTATTAATATTATTATTATTATTATTATTATTATTATTACTATTAATAATAATAATTTCATTTCTAATATATATATCTATATATTTAAATATATTCTCATTAAACTGATATTCCTGCAAAGTTACCATGACTATTCTGATAATGACCAGGTTTAAAAGAAATAGACAAGCAGAGAGACCTAAAGCTGCACAAAGTTCAC
>QMIH01000030.1:463536-494100 GCA_003987875.1 Clarias batrachus
AATAAATTATTATTTTGGCTACTGAAAACAGGGCAAAAGTTTTTTTTTTATTTTTTTTTATATGCAACTTTTTAAATCAAACAATTATGGACGTTTCTGAAAGTCATGCTAAATAACGTGGCTACTTTCTGACAATCATCTTTGCACTGTTTTCACTCTACTATTTGCATCAAGATCCAGGTCCCATTTCCCATACATTCCATTCTATATATAGTTATATTTATTGTATTTTAGTGCAATTATCTTTTTTATATTATTGTGTTCATTATTTTGTTTATTCTTTCATTGCTCCTGGTCTCTGAGGGCTAACAAACAAATTTTGTTGTATCACTACCATGACAATAAAGTCTTTTTATCTCCTTATCTTTATCTTCACAGCTCCTTATAATCTGCACTATTGTATAGAGTATATGTAACATCATCTGCAATACTCTATTAATTTATATGACTTACAATTACTTAATTACTCATTTCTATTTATACTCCACTCCTTCCCACACAAAATTCAAAAATATCTATATTTTTCTATATTGTGCACCTACTGTAGGTACACCTAGGCTTTCTTATATTTTCTTATATCTTATATATATTTTTTCTATATTGTACAACCAGGTTTTATTATTTTTCTTATATTTTTCTTATATTTTTCTTATTGTATATTTGTATATTTGTACTGTACAGATATTTTATTCTTAGTTATATCTACTTCTACTTTCTTTATTATATTCATTTCATATAAATAGTCTTTAATAGTCTTTTATTTTAGGTCCCGGGCAGTCGCCTAAGCATTTCACTGCATATCGTACTGTGTATGACAAATTAAATTTTAATTTGATTTGATTTGTTTTTATTTAACATTATGTTTTTTCTTCTTCTTCCCTCTACTACTTTTTGTGCAACCTGCTGCTGCTGTAACACAATTATTTCCCTCAGAAGTTCAATAAAGTATATCTATCAAACCATAATATATTCATCCATCCATCTAAGAACTTCTGTAGTCCAATTAGGGACTGTACAAGATTGTGCAAAGTGGAAATGTAAAGTGGTACCAAATACAGAAAAAAAAATTATGTGGTCACATGATTTTTATGTACTTTTTTACATTTGTGTCCATCAATACAACAATAAAACAAAATAAAACAATAAAACAAAAACAAAAATGTTTATGTGTGTGTGTGTGTGTGTGTGTGTGTGTGTGTGTGTGTGTGTGTGTGTGTGTGTGTGTGTGTGTATTTACCTTAAATATCTAAATTTAATTTGATTTAAATTAATATTTATAACTTAAAGCAAACTCTCAGTTGCTGATGATATAGCACTCATTTACACTCATTCTGGACATTCATGGATACCATGCACACAGACATTTCACAACTGCACATTTATGCACATTTACACATAGTTCTATTTCATTTTTGCTCATTGCACACAAACACATTCATGTATATTTGCACACTCTCCGGACTTCTATTTAATAATTTATGTTATATTTTTATTTAGATCACATTTCATCTCCACACTAAAGTTTTCTATATTTTTCTATATTTGTACAGAAAAAAAATCCATATGTGTACAACTAGGTTTTTCTAATATTTTTGTCTTATCTTCTATAGCTATATTTTCCTTAGCTAAAGTTTTTCTATATTTTATTTCTTATTTTATTTCATATTTATTTCCTATTAATAATCGTTTTTAAGGTCACAGGCGGTGGTTTAAGCATTCAGAGCATATTGTACTGTGTATGACTGTGTATGTGACAAATAACATTTGAATTTGAAATTATAGGGAATGAGATTTTACAAGACACTCCTAGAAGCATGCAAAAATTCATTTAGGATTAAGGGCAGACTTTTTGTATTAGAGTTAAATAGGTTCAACAAAATGTTAAAGAGCAAATTATGTCATTTTATGTTCATTATATAGAAATGAATACATGCAAAAAACAAAATTTATTTAGATTGATCTTATAATTTGTGACTATTTTTGCAATGAAATAAGACATCTGAAATACTTTGAAATATAAAATAATTTATTTTAATAAACTTTTTATTTTTATTAAAATATAATAAAAGTTAAATAACTTATTTGTATAGTACAGAAATCCTCTTGTTGAACTGTTTGTTGTTCTCCAAATGTAGATCACAGTTTGCAATATCCTGATACTTTGGAACTTAATTTAATAAATGTCATATTTGAAAATAATTCTGATTTATCTGAAACATCTGGTATGTCTGTATCATTTGAACATAAACTTTCTAAGTAAAGTTATGGTCCTGTATAAGCTACTATTACAGAATATTTGAGGACCATGAACCCTATTCTTCCATATCATAGTCTCTCATTTTTTGTTTTAGATCACCATCATCAAAATCTATTTGACTGGGTTAAGATCCACTGACTGTGTATGCCAAAATATATGATTTACATTATTTTTCTACTCATCAGACCATTTACCCATGCCTTGCTATGGATTTGACTCCATAGCATGCTTTATGCTATGGAGTCAAATCATCCTGAAAGAGATCACCACTATCAGAGAAATATTTCATCCTAGATCATAGGTCTATAGAAATCTTACAATATTGTCACATAGATAGATAGATAGATAGTTGATATTTAAATTAGTTTTTGATCTAATAGTTGTCAAACATGTTCGCATAAAAAACAACTAGTGATGCAAACAAAGATGCATTAATATCCAGTGCTGTTATAGAAGTATCTTAACAGTGGAAAAGAGAGGTCCTGTATTCTGATTGTATGACCTTTTTTGCTCAACAAAAACGTTAGTCTCCCTATGGTTTCTTCATTGTACTGCTGATTACATCTCTTGCAGAAGAGGAAGAAAACAACTTCTTCTGTCGTGATACGTGAGGAGTGATGGGTGACAAAATAAATGACATTATGACTTTGGTGGTTTTATTAATAAATATGCATGTGGAGAGACCTGATGTTACATTTGACTTTTTTTTTTTTTTTTTACACATTTAAAACATGACTGGAGTCATCTTAAGGTATAAAAGAAATTCATAAATAAAGGGACAAAACACACTACATGGTTTGCGGCTTAATTTTTGTATTAATTTTTATTATATATTATTAATATTTTATCTAATTCATATTTTATCTTTTATTGAGTGACATCACTGATTTAGTGTGTATTCAGTTCTTACAGCACAACTTGTCCCTTTAACAACTTGTCTCACTAAGCCCATCTCAAATATGTAAAAATAATCAGATTTAATCACATTTCATTTAAAAATGAAAAGCAGTCTCAGAACTTTTCTGCAAAACTTTTAAGTCCCTATGCCTTCTAGGAATGAATTTACATACACAGGCATGCAAAATGTAACTAGACAACACTCATTTCTCTTCTTAATATTAGTCATGGTTAAAAGAGGGGGTTCCTATGTTTGCACTTCCATAATAGCCAAACCGATGAAGAAAACTGCTCTTGAGTTCATTTGGATGCGTTCTCCCTCATCTCTGAGGGTTTTTAAATAAGGGCTGCTCTCAACAGATCTGAACAGCATAACAGTGTCTTTCAGAAAGAAAGAATAATTACTCTATTGATGTTTATGTATTTATTTATTTATTGAACTTTAATTCTCTTAATGGTAAAAAGGAAATATTTCATGATTTGTAGCTATTTGTCTCCAGGACAGTTCAACAGTCCAGCTTCTTTGGAAAACAGAAATTAATTAATTCATTCATTGTCTGTACCACTTATCCTGTACAGGGCCTGGAGCTATGAGTCTTTAAAATGTGGGAGAAAAGCAGAGCAAATTAAACCCATCTAGCACAGGGAGAACATGCAAACACACAGACCCTGAGGTCTCTTTGGAATCTGAAAGATGTGTAGTGTACCAGTCAAAAATGTACACATCTTCTAATTTAGTGGTTCTTGTTTTGTGATTTATTTCTTACATTCTAGAACAATACTTGAGATTTCAAAACTATAAAATAACACATATGGCATTAGATAATTAAGTAACAACATAAAAGACAGAAAGATCAGCTGTTCTGGATCAATTCTTGTAAGAACAATATTCTCAAGTGCATTTGCAAAACCTTTTAAGCACCATGATGACTCTCATGAAGACCATCCCAGGAAAGCAAGACCAATACCTACCTCTGATGCAGAGGAGAAGTTATTTTAGAGTTACTACTCACTCAGTAATCATCTATACAGCTTTATCCTGTATGCAGGGTCATGGTGGGCCTGGAGCTCTCATGATACTTAGATCTCATGAGACTTAGGGCATGAGGCGTGGAACAGCCTGGGGGAGCCAATCCATTGCAGGTCACCCACACATACACACACATTCACATGCTCTTTCACACACTACGGGTAATTTGGGAATGCCAATTAGCCTAATCTGCATGTGGGAGGAAAATGGTGGTGGAAACCCACCAGCAACATGCAAACTCCATGCACACACCCAAGTCAGGAATCGAACACTCAACCCTGGTGGGAGACCACAGGGCTAACCACTAAATTAAAAGGAGAGTGCTGCATATTCTGCATGCCTTTGGCATTGGTTTACACTGGGAAAATAAATAAAAATCAGGTCAGACCATGCAATTACAGTAGAGGGTGTGCCTGAACTGGTAGTGACTGGGAGTGATCATGATAATAACAGCAGAATTTATATATATTGTCGGATTTCTGTTCTGACTATAATAAGTCTGTTCTGACGTTCAAATTTTTAGTTTGGATGTCGGTTTCCATCTTTGGATGCATTTTTAGTTTTTTTATTGGATCTTTTTAGGTTGCATTCCTTCACTGCCATTTTGCAGGACTCATGGGGTTAAGTTGTTAAGCTAAAAAGAAGGAAGAGCACTTGTTGATTGTAGCAGTGGCGCAGAAGAATTTGTATATCGCATCCAGTTTCTTTTTCCTTTTGTCATTAAATTATTTATCGTTATTAAAAAAAAAAGATTATTATTATTGCAACGCATATGTTTTTAGTAGAGAGGAGTCGGTTGGGGTGACGTCAGAGCAGGGCAGATGTGCGCGCGACGCGTTTTCAGGCACGTGCGCGCAACATTGACAACATTTTAAGCCAGGTGATGTGTGCGTGCGTGCGTTCGCTTTGCTTTTACAGCCTTGAACAAGACAACGAGAGGATTTTATCTACACAACGCTTTAAGCTTTAACATCCGGAAGGTTTGGTTGTATTTTTTTTTACATTTTTGTCACATGGCTCAGATTTTCAATAACAACAACAACAAATATGGCGTCGTATCATCACGTTGCGTCGCTCGGTGTGTGTGTGTGTGTGTGTGTGTGCGAGCTTTGCTGCGTCATGAACAGAGAGTCACGCAAAAACACACACACACAAACACACGCACACGGGCGAAGCGGGAAAAAAAGCAGCGCAGGTGAGTGTGTATCAATCGTGACAACCTGTTTTCGGTGTACTCGTTACCTTGGAGATGTGTCTTTGCCTTATAGATAGATGTATATGCGTACTGTTTATTCTGGACGCGCGCGCGCGCGTGTGTGTGTATGACTGGGCGTTAGCGCGCGCGCACACACACACAAGATGCAGGAATAAAAAATATATATAAGCTTAAATAATGCCTTAAAGCATTGCTTTATTTAAGGAAAATAATAAAACTAAATGATTCGACAATTCTTAGTAACACTGTTAATGTGGGACATTTCTAACTGTGCTATCAGGTTGTGCATCGCATTCCTGCATGCTTTTATCCTAAGCACTTTGCACAACCCGATTCTCTGCATGAATTTACACTGTTTTGTTGTTTATTATCGTCATTATCGATCACTATTGCCGCCTGAACAAGAAATGCATGACGATCCGTCATTTCAAATGCTTGGAAATATGTAAAAATTCTCGTTTCTTGAGTATGGCGCAGATACTTTAGGTGATATTAGGTCATTCTGGCAGAGACACCGCCGCCGTCCCGTGACAGCGAAACCCTGGATCGACTTGTTTACAAGAAGAGATTTGCGCCGAGGGAGGGGCGCGTGTGGGCGGAGTCAAGCCCAAAACGCCCAACCGGACTGGACGGAGTTACGCTAGGGGCGGGGCTTACATGATAACAAAAACAAGCTGACCGTCGGGGGGGCGAGGATGGGGTTGAGTGAGTGGAATAAATAAATATCAGTAGTCTCTGATCAAAGTGAAAAAAAAAAAAATTCAGCCTTGAAAAGGTTTTTTTTTTTTCTGAATAGACTGTTATTGCATTGTTTTGCTTTACACAATGATAATGGTGTGCTAATGCCAGGGTAATGCAACACAAAAATCCTGATTCATATACCTTGGCATACGAATTTCATCTGTTCCAGGGCCGAGTTCTTAGGTTGATATTCTGTATTGCGAAATTCCTTTTCCCATAGAAAATAATGCAAATGGAGATAATAATCCGATAATCCACTCATCCAAACATATTACCAATATTACCAAATTCTATCATTATAATTATATTCTTTTGCATATCAAAACAATCAAAACATTAAAAAAAACATGTAAATGAAGTAAAATCTTAAATAAATAGACATTAAACCACTTAATCTTAATTTATGAATTCTCCTGGTACTCTGGTTTCTTCCCACAGTCCAAAGACATGAAGATTATGTTAAATGGCGTTCCCAAATTGCCTGTAGTTTGTGTGTGTGTGTGTGTGTGTGTGTGTGTGGGTGTGTCCTGCGATGGGTTTGCACTACATCCAGACTCCCGCCTCATACCTTAAGTCTTCTGGGATAGGCTCCTGGTCCCCTGCTACCCAATACACAGAATAAAGCAGTATAGACAATGAGTGATAGTTCTGATGAAGTCTTTGATGAAATTATAAAATTGTGTGTGTGTGTGTGTAAGAGGAGGGGATAAACTTATATATATATAAAACTTAATCTTGAGCCTTGGAAAGGTTTTACTAAAGTATTTATTAATCCATGTCTAATACTGCATTGCATTGCATTGCTTAACAAAAAATTTGGGTGATAACAGGGACATTCATACGTAGTGGAGTGTTACGTGGCTGAAAGCTTAGGTACAAAACTGTAGGAAATTTCAGTCCTGAATTTTACTAAAGTATTTATTAATCCATGTCTAATCCCAGGTCTGTACTTAATAGACAGTTATTGCATTGCATTGTACCTCCAGGGTCGAGGGTTCGATTTCCGGCTCTAGGTCTGTGTGCATGGAGTTTGCATGTTCTCCCAGTGCTTGACTCCAGGCCCCTGTATACAGGATATATGATGAGTGATTTTATATATAAATATATGTACATGTATATATGTGTATGTGTATATATTTAGTAATATTTATCCTGAGTATGTGGAGCATGCGATTGCTTTATCTGTTTTCACGATCTATTTGTCTGTCATGTCATGTTCTATTTGATACCTAGCAATGAATACAGCCTACTGTTCATGGGTCATATCAACTTTAGGGATCTGAAACAGAAAAATTATAATCATAATAACCAATTATGAATGCATCTTTGAATATGTTTTCATATCATGCCTGAGGTTGTTCCTGATAGCAAGTGTGTATAAACAGGTCTGATGCAAATAAGACATGGAGGGGTCTAACAGACTGGATTAATTTATCTGTTTTATTATTGTGTAAAAAGACCAAAGTTTTTTATTTATTTATTTATTTATTTAGATTATTATTTTTTTCTTTCTTCAAAGCCATGATTAAACTGGCTCTCATGAAGACCATCCCTGGAATTCAAAAGCAAAACTTACCTCTGCTGCAGAGAAGAAGTTTATTTAGAGTTATCAGCTTCAAAAATCCTTCATGAAGGCTTTACAGAGCATAAGTAGCAGCCACATCTCAATATCATCTGTTCAGATTAGATTATTTGTATTTTTGGATGCCTTCAGCAATGTTTTACAGTGTAGGGAAAAAAAAATCAGGAAAGATTATAGAATTAGAATGTCTCATGTCATATATGACTCATCTTTTAATGTATGTATGTAGATATAAAAATGATATAAAAACACATTAAAATTTTTACAACACATATGCGTAATATTTAAGGATAATAGTTCCATTCGGTTACTTGGTTCTTTTTCATAAAAAGAGTCAAAAAGATGAACCTTTTTGTTAAAAGTTTTTTTTTCCAAGCATATTAAATAAACTTTTTTAAACAAAACAAAAAAGATTGTTTCTTTCTGACCTAAACCAATCACAAAGATTTAGTAATTTATGTATGAAATTATTCTATTTTGTAAATGAAGTTAGCACAGTACTTTTACATTTCTAAATCTCTAAAATCTATATTTAGACCATTTCTTTTTATGATTTTTTAAAAATTTATTACACTACATAGGTTAGGTACCTTCCTCAGTCATATGTCTCCTTTACATAGTTGTGATTTCTCCTGATGTTTATAATATGGCTTTGGCTGAAGGAGAGGACGGACCATCTCGTCACGTCTTGATGTGACAGGCTGCCCTTTTTCAGTTATCACAGTGCTGATGCTGTCCATCTTAAAGGTACAGTACTGTGATAACTGAAGGATGGCAGCCATCTTGACATCTGGATCTCATGAAGAAGCTTTTCCTGACTGAATCCATTCCGAATGGTTTGATTATTGCTATTAATTATTACAGTTATTTTAAGCTGAATTGTAGTTATTTCCAACAGTGCACACATTTTTCTTTTTGCGTGTGGTTACAGTTGAATAATAAAAACAGCAACAGTCATTTGTATTGCTATGCAAATGTAAAATAAAAGACTTTATACTGTCACCGTCTCCTCAGTATGTTTGCTCGTCTTGAAAATTACAACATTTCTTTTCAAACAAGCTTTTTCTAAATGTTACTGTATAATATGAAGACTGGCCAGGTTTTTATAATTGCTGTCAGGTTGAAAATCCCCCATATTGCTTTTAAATGAAATACTTTGACACATTGGCATATTTACTAATTATTTCATGGTTTAATCTCTCTCTCTCTCTCTCTCTCTCTCTCTCTCTCTCTCTCTCTAAGATACACTCACACACATATTTTTGTTTTTGTGAGGACTTTCCACTGATATTATTATTAATACAGCTAATTAATGCTAAGTTTATCCTAAAGTAAACCATAATCTTAATCTCAATAAAGCAAAAAAAAAATTGGGTATTTTTTCTTTTTCTGGTAACCTGCATGTATTCCTTAAACTCAGTCATCTTTATACGTGCTTCGGGTTCATGTATGTCATGCTCATTTTGTACTGTTTCCATTTAACATTATGTATAACAGTACTATGACTATGAGGACTTGTAAACTGTAAACAACGTTTAGCTCAAAAGCTCACTTCTCCTTTTTCTCTTGCCCTTTATCCTGTTCTCATTTCCACTTATTTAAAACTTTTCCTGTTGATTTCGGGTTCTCTAGGATAGAGGAGTTATAGTTTCCGCTCTTGGCCCCGATTCCTACAGTGTGTCCTTGCGACATTGCTGTTGGCTGAGCTTCATGACTCTTTACACTCACTGCCACATTTAGCCTCTGACTCATCCAGTGTGAGGAATTTCCAGTGGGACTTTAACATTTTCTGTTATTTTACATTAGTGTATCACATTACATTGTGTGTATATAGACTACTGTCATTGTTGATTCTTCACACAAACAGAACTGAACATGATCGTGTGAATTTTTGCAATCTGTCTAAAATATTTATATATCTACATTTGATCTGTTTGTGCTTAAAATAATATTATATAATATTGACCTATGAGGCAGCATTTATAGCTGCATATTTCAGGCAGTTTCTGATGGGAATAGTTAAAGTCTCCGCATACATTCAATCAATAAGTTATTGATCTGCTCCGGCGTCCCTAAGTGCTCTGCCACACCAGCCTTCTTGTGAAATTGCAACCCACGGTTTCTGGCAACTGTCTGATTGTGAGGACGGGAAGTCCCTCCCTTTGCAAGGCAGGCTAGACCTCCTGGTCTTAAAGACCTTTCTCATTCTCTATCGCAACCATTTCAGTGAAATCTGAGCTGCTTTGCTGTGTAGGACCTTCAGACCAACAGGATTAACCAGGACAGCAACACACTGGGGCAGCAGGCTGGCCATGTGCTCAAGCTGTGGAACAAGGTGGTGTGGGGAAACAAGAAACAATTTCTTTATATGTTTCAGTAGAGTGTATATGATCGTGTATTTCTTTTAGAGTATATGTTGCAGTTTTATATTCTAGCTACAGAAATGCGTAATAAATTATAATAAGAATTTTCTTGTTAATAGATACAGTAGTAGCTTTTTGAGCTCAATAAGGAATAAATGTAGCTGTGTATTGATTTCTGGTTTTTATTATTTGTAGTACTTGAAATGTTACACAGTAAACCACTAATGGCAGTGTACATGCCTGTAAGTTGTTAATGTTCCATACAGTTAGTAACTGATTCAACATCACCTAGGTACTCCATGGTGTTAATAAGTAACAATTATGTAATTATGATAATGATGATGATGATAATACTGGTTGGTATATACATGGATAAAAGAATGATGAGATTCTTCAAAATAAGATTAGATGTATCTTTGTTGTACATTGTATTTATTTTATTTTAAGGACAATTACAAAGCCAATTAATTGCAGTTAGTTTCTAACAGGAAGTGAATAAGTGGCATATTTACAATAAATTACAAATGAAGATATTAGGCTATGGGAATGATACTGTACAGGGGTATGAATGTCTTAGGCACAGGAGGTTGGAAGTTGTAAATATGTAACAACTAGGGGCCGTGGAGGCCAATGGTGACCATTTTATTTATTCCCATTTTTTTAGGACCAACATTCACATCCGCATTCACACACTATGGGAAATTTGGGAAAGCCAGTTTACCTAACCTGCATGTCTGTGGACTGTGGGAGGAAACCGTATCCGGAGGAAACCAACCAAGCACAGGGAGATCATGCAAATCCATGTATGCAGACCCCAAGACGGGAATCGAACCTAACTAACACAATATATACAATATATAATGAATATACTATATATATATATATATATATATATATATATAAAAGTATGTATGTATGCTTACAAAGTATAGTATATATACAGAATAAATGTGGAATGAAATATAACTAGTGCAAAGGCAACATTTTAAGTTATATGTAGATAGATAGATAGATAGATAGATAGATAGATAGATAGATAGATAGATACTGTAGATAGATAGATACTTATGAATGTAGATACTTTATTGATTCAAAATAAATAATAGTATTAATATTAATATAATAATAGCAGCAACAACTTAATATTTTGTGTATTTAGTTTTAGTTAATTTATTATATCATTTATACCAATAACTTTCTTGATTCAATATGATAATTTATATTATTTCCTTATGTTTTCCTTAAACACCTTAAAACTGGACAAACAAATTAAGCGACAAATATGATGCAACTACACACGCGCACGCACTCACGGCCGTCAAATATAAAGGCGCCCCAAATGTGACTGAAAATATTGACTCAAATGCAATACGAATAGAAAGCGTAGAGAAATCGTACCCCCTCAGAATGCGCACACCCGCCCCGACATTAACGAGATTGGTCTGCTCCTTGATTGACTGAGCTCTGAGCCAATGGGAGCTGAGTAACACGTTTCGTGGTAACCCCCTACTTTCGGGAATCTTTAGTCGCTTGATAGGAAAGGTTTGTTCAGCTCGGTACACTGACCGGACATAATGTCTCTGATGAAACTTAAGACTTGGACTGGGAAATATTACTTCTATACGCGAGATTAAACAACAATTCGCCCCTGAATACGGAAAGCTTTTCACCTTGGTTTGGTGATGATTGGAAACGGACGGAAGTAACTTTATTCTGCCTGGTAAGTCGTCGCGCGTTCGCTCGCTCTCTCGTTTTCTTCACTTCTCGCTCGCGCTGTTTAGCGGGTTTAGCCGCGTCGCTAGCTGCAGCGCTAACTTTGGGTCATAACACGGGCTTGTTTATGGTAGCTAGGGGCTGTGTTCTTAATCATCCGCTTCGCTTCAGGTGTAGGATGTTTATTAGGACTTTTCTGGTAGTATTGAAACATCGCTAGTTAACCGACTAGCTTTGCTAAATGACAGATATTTCGCTAATGTTAGTGGTTTCGGTGTTATGCTGGTGTGACGGGTCTGTGTGTATGTGTGTGTGTGTGTGTTTTAGACAGGTGAGTGCGATGTGTTGTTTTGTTTTTTTTGGAGAAAAAATAGTTAAGAACAAACAGCATTACTACTAACTAACCAAGTAACTAACTAACGACAGGTTAGTGCGATTTGTTTATTTTGTGGAGAAGTAAATAGTTAAGAATTAACACAATTACTGTTAACTAAATGTTAACTAACTATTAGCTAACTAACTAGTTTACTAACCAGCTAACTAACTAACTAACAACAGGTCTGCTCTATTTATGTTTTCTTGTATTTTTTTTTAAAGATAATAAATAGTTACGAACTAACAAAATTATTACTAACTAACTAACCAATTAACTAATCTTGTTACGAGATGTTTAAGCACAAAGCTAACTAATAAGGAGGCCATTTTTAAATCTTTCTTTTTTTACTTGTTTGGTTTTGTTTGTTTAGCTCTGTTTGTAAGATTGGATAAACACTTATTTTGTGAAATCTTCAATAAAAACACATCTTTTGTACTCCTCTAAAACATTTTATTAAACACATTATTAAAATGTACATATATTGTTATTGAATTATTATTACATTTTCAAATTAACATCCTTTTGTCCACATGAAATCAAAATACAGACCTTTCTTTGGCTCTTTATATTTGGCACAAACAACCCAATGTCAACTCTAAATATTCATTTTGCAAATTTAACACTAAGCTTAGATAATTGCACAACTAAACACTATTGCATTAATTCAAGTAAATGCAGGATCAGGTGTGATAGCTGATGTGATAAATCAGCATGAGTGCAGACCGCAGTACCTGAAGAATTGTTAATCTGAACAGATACGAGTAATCCAGAAAGATCTTTAATAAGATACTACATTATATTCAATTTACTAAACCTACCGTATGGTTAATCAACTGAAAACATTTTTAAAAATGACATATACAACCTTAAAGACAGTGATCATTGAATGTAGTAGAACAGAGAGTACCTTTGGCACCTGAAGAGAAAAATCTCTATATATTGTTTTTTAAAAATATTTGTTATTATTATTTATAAATTATTTAAGTTTTTAATGTTAACTATGATTGTCAATAAAATTATTTGAAGTGTCGGCTTTTTAGGTTACATGTGGGCTGTGTGAAAAAATCTTGTGTGTAAAAAAAAATCTAAAGGTCAGCTCTGGTTGGTAAGGTTGTAGTTTCCGAATGTGAGCGCGGTAATGGCCATTTACTGTCATTCACTTCTTCTTTTCTTTTGTTGTTGTTTTTTTTTTTTGTTATTAAAGGCAAACCACGTTAGGAACATTCTCTATCAGATTAAGACTTAAAGTTTTCCTGCTTTCGAATTTGTAAGATTGTGGTTTAATGCAGCAATGTCAGCTTTAAGTGCAAAATACTTTCTGTTTTGTTTTTTCCTTTCTTGTACATTTTAGTTGACTTCCTCGAGTTGACTGAGTGTTTGTCATTTTAAAGAGAGAGCGTTTTCAGGACTGAGGCTCAAGGAAATCATGTCCAAGCCCGGAAAGCTCCCAAGAGCTTAGTCATTTCAGATTGTTAACATGGCGACTGTTGAAAGCACGCAGACACAAAACACAGAAACACTTTTACTTTCTGGCAGTCTTTCTCAGTCACGATGATAATAGTTCAGAAGCTTGCCGAAGCACTCGTTGCTAATGGGTCTTGAAACTGCAACTGTGTTTTCATTTTCAATCCCTCCGTCTGATTAAAATGTAAAAAGCACACAGCACATGCATGGTGTGATGTTTTGTTGGTTTGTCTTGAGATGTTCTTCAAGAATGAGACATTGACGCGCTGTAAGCCAAGACGAGGTTAGTAGACAAGTGTCAGTCCTTGCCTGTAAAGAGAAAGCGTGATGGTTTGAAGCCGCACGATCATAGTTTGATTGCATATTGAGTCCCCAGCTTCCAGGGTGACATTTAAGTGGCTTGGCGCACACACAATATTTGTATGTGTGCGCAGCATGTGTGTGTGTGTGAATCAATTTATGTCAACCTGTACAAGCATCTCGGAGCACGGTAAAGGCGATAGCGAGCTACAGGAAGTGAGAACAATGGTGACATGCATGCCTCTAGCAGCAGCAGCCGATTCCACCGCCAAACTTTTCACAAACTGTGTCTTTTTAAAAAAAATCACTTTTCCTTTAAAAATGATTAGGATAAATTATATTTTGGATAATGTGGGGTCAGTGGGGGTGCAGCAGCCAGGAGGTCTGTGATTTATTTAAAACCTTATTACAGCCATGGAAATCATTACCTATGGTTATTATAAATATATATTACAATTAATTAAAGAATACAAATTATATGAATGGGTGCGTTTTGTTATTCACGTGTGTGTTTAATCAGCATCATGTTTCTTTAAAAAAAGACTACAATGCATGCTTAATTGACAAAAATATAATTAAAAAAATCAATGGCGTGTTTAAGGTAATATAGTAACAAAAAGAGGTTTATAATTTACAATATAATTTGTGTTTATATTATTTATATTGTTATATATTCACTTGACCCTTATGCAGCGACTAACCTGCATGTTAATGATGTTTTGTGGGATTTAAACAAGAGCACAAAGTAAACACTGGCGTTTTGGTAAACACTGCCACGTGTCCTAATGCTCTGGGGTGTGAGCTAAAACAGGGTGGATTACTTGCATTAACTCCAGCAGACTGAAGGCTTATTCAGGCGGTCACCTTAAAAAAGCCTCAAACATAACATAGAGGAAAAGGGGAGTGTTTAGCTGGTAGAGTGTGTAGAGTGTACAGGACCAGTCAAAAGTTTGGATACTTTTAATTCAATAGTTTTTTTTCTGATATTTCTTTCTTCATTATGAAACGATGCTAAAGGCATCCAAAATGTGCCAGATGTGTCTGCTTCTTATGCTCTGTAAAAGCATCATAATCTTAGGTGCTGTTTGTAAATTGGTGATTTCTGAGGCTGGTAATTCTAAATGAACTGAATTTTTGGGCTTGTTTCCCTGTGATTGTTTTCATGAGAGCCAGTTTTATCATGTTGCTTGCAAATGCACTTGACACAATACTGTTCTTGCAAGAACTTTTCCAGAACAGCTGACCTTCGTGTCTTAAAAATAACAACTGACTATTGTTGTTGTTGTTATTATTATTCAACTTCCTAATAAATGCATATGTGTTATTTCACAGTTTTGAAATCTTCAGTGTTGTTCTAGTATGTGGAAAATAAAACCCTATAAAAAGATTTTAAAGGGATGAATTTGAATTTGAAAGGGTGCCCAAACTTTTGACCGGTCCTGTACATTAAAATATAATATGTTTCTAACTACTACTTTTATTTATGTTGAGGATTCATGAAGCATTAACATTCACATTAAACAATATCAAATTACTTTGACAGGAAAGAAATAACTTTATTTGCAAACTACAGTAGCAAAGTTTGGTTCATTTTCAGTGCAGGTAACGTGACAGATTCACCACCTGAGGGTCCAGGGTTCAATGATCAAATCAACAAATGAACATGACTTATTTTATTTATACAGACCCAATGTACACTTTGTAATTCCCTGAGAAGTAAAGGTTTTATTTAAAAGTATTGGATATTTTTTTGAAAGACATATACTTACAGCTGCGTTATACATCTTTAAAATAATGTACCTGTATTTAATTGTGTTTAGAAAATAAATTTTAACTTGGGCCAAACCAGTGATGATGGTGATTTTTTTTGTGATCCTTTGTTCTAGGCTGCTCGAATCATAGCTTCAAAGTGAAAGCAAAAAAAAAAAAAGACTTCTGCTTTCCTAAGTGCTAGGCTTCGTCTGCGAAAGTAGCCCTGAGAAGGAAGTTAAAACTCGAGACTCGCAGAAAAAGATTAAAGAGAAAAAAGGAACAGGGAAATTCATCACAATAAATCCATGAAGTTTGACGCCACTCGCACGGAAGGTCGGCTAATACTATATAAAGAGTCGGCTTGTTTACATGCCATGAATAGCGCCATTGTGTTAGTGTTAGTGTACACAATTTGTATAAATCCCCTATCAGGGACATGGTGTTGTTATTTGTCTATCTGACTATCGCGCTATGGACAAATGCGTTGTTGTGTCTTTAACACCGCGTGTTTTCGTTCCAATTCAAAGTCACCATGCATGATTTTCATGAACACTAGGAATACATTTGCATGCACGAAATAATCTGATAAGTGACAAATAAATAAATAAGCATCTTCAGGTCCAGAGTGAGTCAGTAATGAGATAACTGCTGCAGTTGCCTTGCATCACACCTCAACCCACCTAAGAAAAGGACATGACAAAATTCACACTTTCATGCCACTTTTTTTACCATCATAACCATGATAATGGCTTTAATCTGATCAACAGAGCCTCATCTGATTGTTTCTGTCAATGTAAACATTCTGGTTTGCCTGACTGAGATCAGGAGGGTCAGGATGCGTATGCTGTACAGCTTGTGTAACAGTTTTTATGTCATGTCACTAGTGGGACATTTTTCTGGAATAAAACATACAAATGTTTAAAAAAAAAAAATAACGTAACTCATTATATAGAAGAACTGATCCATGCCACTAACTTCATATTCTTTGCTCTTTTCCTGCGTGTGGTTTTTGCTCCGAAGTGGATCTTCCGGCTATCACTTTGCCATGTCCAAGGAGTTTTGCTGTATTACTTGTTTATTAATGTTAATGTTTAATTCCGCTTCAGTGCATTGACAAGTTATACTGACTCTACTCCAGCTCGTTGTATCAGATTAGGTTCTCTAGGGCTCATTTTATTAGAGGAAATGGCTATTGTGTGAATCTAAATTACAAACGGAAAAAGGTTCTTTCCTCTCAAACCATTGTCACATGATGCACACATCGGGCAGTTGTACAGTAGGTTCACAACATTTTACTTTACTCCAATTTCATGTTTTGGTTTTTCACATCACACATCCTTCTTTCACGCTGGACCTTCCGGCTGTGAATCAGAACAATGTCCGTATGCAGATGGTTAACCAACCAGAATATTTGGGAGCTTATTAATTAATGCATCAGAGTCGATTAAAAAGAAAAGATTAATGTTAGTCTGTTCATGAACTCTCACTACCAGCACAGTAAATTATGGCTATTAACTGAGAGAGCAACATAAAAAAAAAAAATCAATTGATTGCGCAGTCTTGATCTATTTGAAGCAAGTGGTTCCGGTCACCCTTTTTATTTTTTATTTCTACTAAGCATTAATAATCGGAAATAAAAGTAATACTAAGAAGAAGAAGAACAAAAACAAAAACAAGAACAGGATAGAAAATTACTCAAAGGTACCCCACCAAAAAAAAAAAAAAAATCACCATTTCAGAAATGTCACGTTGTTGGCCGGCCCCCATGCAAAGAAAACAACTAATGAGATCCAGAATTATTAGAAGTAAATGAAAAACTTGTTAAGCTGTAATGTTTGTCCTAAACCGTCAACTTGAATTAATTGAGATCACTTGGTGAAGTAAAAAAATGAATTAATAAACTAAAATCAACCAAATAAATAAAGTGACGAGTGACGGGAACTCACATGCAAACTATTGCATGAAAGGAGGCGAATTGTATGTCGTCGTCGTTGTGCCTTCAAGCCGGGAGCAGATAACAACAGATAAATAAGGTCAGACGCATACATTGCACTTAATTAGTGCTAAAGCTGTTGTGGATCGAGACCAAGAGACTGAAAGGTCAGGTGAGATTGAGACTCATCACGGAGGGCCAGGTTTTTATTTTTGGATCGCGTTGAAGATATTTCAGTGCAGTTACGTGCGGCCGACAGAACCGAGATCATTCTAGCATCAAGCGACGTACAAAGATGTATGAGAATTAAGTTTCATCTATGATTGGCAAGTTTTTTTTTTTCTTTTTGTTGACAAATCACACTTCCTGCCTTGTGATGGTTCCGAGAATTCAGTTTCATCTATGATTGGTTCGGTTGCCACAGCTGTGACTAGTAGCAATGGTATTCTAGAGCATTAAGGAAGGACTTAAAGTGGGAGTGTATAGTAGCTAGTGTGCTAAGCGCTGTCACCTTGCACCTTCAGGGTCCAAGTTCGATTCCCACATTGGGTCTGTGTGCATGTTCTCTCCGTGCTTGGTGGGTTTCCTCCGGTTTCTCCGGTGTCCAAAGTCTCTCACAGTCTCTCACAGTCCAAAGATATTCAGATTAGGCTAATTGGCGTTCCCAAATTGCCCGTAGTGTGTGAGTGTGCGTGTGAATGTTGACTGGAGGTGCTACCATGGTCGTATACAAGATGGGAATAAATACAATGGCCACCACTGGCCTCCACGGACCCTAGTTGGAGGTTCTTAGACGGATGGATATATACTGTATATGTAGACATTTTTTGTCTGGAGACGGTGTGAGCTTTGAGCAGTTGGTGAGTGCAGGGCTCACACCTCAACACTCAGTTCACTAGTAGCGATGGTATACCTTACCAAAGGGAGTAAACTTAACACTAGATGTTCTTACTGTTGTGGTAAAAACTGGGAAAGACGTGCTTTGCTTACAAGCACACACTGTTCCGGCTTATCCATAAATTCATGGGTTCTGTGTAAATTACAAACCACAAGGGAAAGCGCAATATTTGGAGTCTTATCTTTGGCTTTATATCTCGATTTCTGTCCGAAAAAGGGTTTTTAGAGTGTGCACTTTTGAATAATTTTGTTCAGGTTTAATATTAGCTAATGCTATCTTTGTTAATAAGTGACTAATATCACTTTGTGTTTGTCTCAGTTTTTTCTTTGTCTCTCTGTTGCAGTGTCTGAATGCCAAAGTTAGTAGTCATGGAGCTGGGCAGGCAGCTGTGTGGGAAGATGAAGAAACAGAAGAAAGTGGAGTTGGCCGTCCCTGCCATCATGAAAGGCCTCGAGATCCACTTCTACCTGCCCGACACTCACCAACTTGAGTACTTTAAAGGCTGCCACACTGCGGAGGACTTGTGTGTCGAGGCTGCCAAGAGATGCCGTAAGCGTGCATACACATACATACACACACATGCACATACGGCAATGTGTAGCCGGTCCATGCAGTACTCGTGGGTGTGCAGAGAAAACATTCAGCAGTTTGATTGTTAGATCTGTCTGTGTGTTAAGTTAAAAGCCTAAACCTTTTATGGTAGCAGTTTTAGTTTGCCAGACTTTACGCCATGTTAGGTAGTAATTTTTTTTTTACATGCTGTATAATCTGTAAAATCTAAGCAGTATAGAAAAGTATTACCACAAATGACATGTGCATAAGTAAATTTTAGCTTAGCAAAAACGGAATTTTGTAAATGTTTCTAAAAACCAGGAGGCCTATTTACCAAAAAAAAAACAACAACCTAATAGTGCATGCACAATGCAGCGGCATGAAGAAACAAGCAAGAATCTTACGCAGAAAGTTACAGGATGAGGGTATTGTAAAGCAGTCGAGTTGAGAACCTCAGCTGCCAAAACGAGGACCAAACATCACCGTGTGGAAACTTAACATTTTGTGATGCTTTGAATGCTTGTGAACCCTTACGTATCCAGCAGCTCGATCTTCAGTAGCATGTGAAGGTTAAATGCGGTGAATTGCAAACTTCAAATCCTGTACAACTATTACAAAAAAGTATTACAGCAATCAATTACAGCCGCATCTCCAGGGATAACAGCTGTTGTTTTTTGCCTGGGACTTAGTTCTTTTTGGTTGACGAGATGTATGCCAGACTGAGATCTCCACAAACTGAGATCTCCACAAACTGAGATCTCCGCAAACTCCACACTAGTGCCTGAGGGAGGAAAACAGACAATAAGATGAGTCAATGTACTGCAAAAGACACACCCTCTTATTGAATATTTTTCCTTTATTTTTTATTGTTTTCAACAGTGGATATTAATACTGATACACTGAAATTATGAAAGAACAAATACTAAATTATGTAATCAACAAAAACGGGTTTAAAAAAGAAACTGAATATTTTTTTATATAATCGATTCTTCAGAATAGCCACCTTTTGTTTTGATGCCAGCTTTGCAATCTCTCAGTCAGCCTCATGAGGTAGTCATCTGGACTGGATTTACATCAATCTTGAAGTCGTTACCAGAGGTGTGGTGTATTTGTTGGCTGCTTTTACTTTACTCTCTGGTCCAACTCTGGTCCCAAACCATCTCAAATGGCTTTAGATCCAGGGACTGTAGAGGCCAGGTCATCTGATGCAGCAATCCATCACTCGAGAAATAGATCTTACATAACTTAGAGGTGTGTTTGGAGTCATTGTCCTGTTGCAAACCATTGAATGGCATGTTGCCATAAGTCTGCCCATGTTGGCATAAGTCTGCTCTCAGTGTTGACTAAGGAGCACTTGACCCCCAAGTCTGGTTCAGTTTGATCTGTGAGAACACAATTGTTCCGCACTCAGGAACCGTGCCCGAGTCCGCTGGACAAGGTGGTCCCGAGAACGATATGGCGCACTCGGGCACAGAGCGAATCAGATGTGGAATTCAGTCATACCTGAGAAAGAAAGTAGATTGTCGTTTAGACGTGACGTCATCAGTGCCGTTGGTATACTCTGAAATCTTTGGTCTGCTCTGAAAGCCGTAGTTGCTACTGTTGGAAGGCACAATAATAAAGCAATAGTTCCTGGGCATGGAACAAAAATCAATCTTGCCTAATGTGAAACTGCCCTTAATCACCCTCAAAACAACCCCCACGCCATCACACTTCCTCCTCCATGCTTCACAGTGGGAACCACACATTCAGGAACCATCTGTTTATCCTCTTTACATCCTCTATACAAGATATAGTGGTTAGAAAGAAATCTCAAATGTGGACTCATCAGACCAAAGGACATGTCTATTCCTTGTGTTTCTTGGCCCAAGCAAGTCTTTTCTGCTTGTTGGTCTTCTGAAATAAAGATTTCGATCATGAAGGCCTGACTCACGGCGTCTCCACTGAACAGTGGATGGTGAAATATTTCGAGGATCATTTATGCTCCAATCGGAGGTGATGTAAGTCGACACTTTCTGAGGCTGGTGGTCATTCTAATAAACCTATCCTCAGTAGCTGAGGTAGCTCTTGGTCCTCCTTTCCTGACATGAGCCCGTTTCATCATCGTGTTAGATGGTTTTGGCGACTGCACTTGGAGATACATTCAAGCTATTGATGGTTTTCTTTTGGTATTGTTTTTTCGTATACTTTTCGTGACCTTCATTTGTTAACTTATTGATGGGCTTTTCCTTTTACCTAACTGAAGTGTTTTTTTTTTTTTTTTGCCATAATACGCAGTTGTACAGTGGTTGTAGATAACTTTGTACCCACCCTTCCTCTGTACAAGACAACTGATGCTCTAAAGCACATTAAGAAGGGAAGAAATGTCACAGATGAACTCTTGACAAGGCACACCTATGAACTGAAAACCATTCCAGGTGACTACCTCGTGAATCTGATTAGAGAATAGCACGAGTGTGCCAAGCTGCCATCAAAGCTAAATGTAGCTGGTTGTTTTTTTCTTTGTTTGGATGTCTTCAGTACAAGGCTTAATGTACAAGGCAGAAAATAATAGAAATGAAGAAAAACCACTGAAGGAGAGGGTGTGTCCGAACTAGTGTATGAGAGGATATGTTGTCACTCAGATAGCGCGAAAAAAAAAAAAAGTAGCCCCAGCACTGAACCTTGTGGGAGACCAGTGAAGTGTCTGCATGGAGCAGGTCTGATATGCTCTGTGCCTCTAGGTAGGAAGCAAACCAGGGCCCATTCATTTCCAGAGCTCTGAGGAGAGACAGGGCGGTCTTGTGATTGACTGTGTTGAAGGACTAGGACCTTTGGTTGATGGTTGATGAAACGGTGTGAATCATCGCAGTAAAAGCCACGAGGTCCGTTTTTGTGGCGCGGACAGCTTCGGTCACAGAGACACAGTGCTAACTGTAACCTTATTGTACTTTTTGAAGAATTTAAGAAAAAGAGAGAAGTGGCATTGTTTGTTCCTTGTGTCAGTGGTATTTCATGGGTGTTTCATGGGTGTAACCCTTGCTGTCTTTGAAGGCAGTCAGTACCTAGGCAGAGATGTTTTGGGGTTGTTTACCAGGGAAGTGATGAAAGGGAGGAGGCCTAGTGAGTCTCGAGTAGTAGCAAGCCGGCAGGTGGTGGGATTGCTGGACGAGACGTACAAATCGTACAAAGAAAGAGTGGAGGAAAAGAGGGATTTTATAATGCAGGAATAGGGCTAGGAGGAAATTTTAAAAATAATACTTTTTGTTCATTGATGTGATGGAAATTTCTTAAAACTGGTCAGTTCCTGTTATCATTTTACAGCATAGCAGCTGTTAATATCCCCCTCAACAGCACCTGTGTGTTACTCTTTCTCCCTTTCCCTCTCTCTCTCTCTCTCTCTTTCTGTCTTGAAAGAGAAGTGCGGTACAGCTGAAAACTAAACTGGAACAGCTTTACTTAGTACCACTCTAGACTCTTTCCATAATCTATGAATAAACACTACTTTTACACAACACTTCATGCTTCAAATGATCGGATAAGAAATAGATTTTTACTTTTCATGATGCTTTGTTCTGAACAGAGATAAGAATTTTAAGCTCTTGCTCCAAAGTTCATAATGATTAATATATATATATATTTTTTTACGTATGATAGCTTACTTGGTGATGAAGGGTAAATAAAACCAAACAGAGCCTTTAACTTGAGACGTGAACGTGTTTGACATGTTTAGAGCATCCTTGTGATTCAGAGTGTGAATTGTTGTAAACAGAATCGCAGGAAGCTGTCATGATGTCACGTCCTTTTGTAACGATGCACCGAGGAAGTGACGAATCTAGACCTGTCGGGAAAAGCGCTCAGGGTTACGTTCGGTGCAAATATGACTGGACAGAAAAACAATTAAGATTAATAATGGGTTAAGCACTTTTACTTTCTATATGACCATCAAGGCTTATTTACTGTTTGTGGTGAGAGCTCTATACGTGTACATTCGGATGATTTCATCTTGTGTTTTAGTGAAAAACTAAATGGAAACTGGCAGGATCTTGGTTTAGTGCACCGAGCCGGGGATGGTCTTCTGTCCCAGCAGCCTTCTTTTGGTGTAATGGATTCGTATGGTATTACAGCTGGGTTCCTGTTTTTATTAAGATATCACTTCCCACGTAATTGTGCTCAAGGGATTTATAGATTTGGAGCCATGTGTCTCTTGTAGAATGATTTTTTCTTACTTATATATGGGTAAATCTACTCGCCTTAAAGCCCTGGATTGGTGTACTGGTGTTTCAGGTGATGCGGAAAAAAACGAAAAACAAAACAGGATTGACCTTGTTCTGGGTTTTCCTCAGGGTGGAAAACCCAATTTGTAGTTTTGTTTTTGCTTGTAAATGATGTAATGTGTTTTACCTCACATATGAGATCGGATTCATTGTGTCAATGAAGATTATACTGTACATGTTTCACTTTTCTACCATTTAAAATCTTTAGACGAGGGTTTTTGAGGTTCTACTGTAAATTTTTTTTAGGTTTCTCAGGTAAACACATGTTACATTTTGAATGTGAATTGAGAGTTTACAGTCTGTCTCCAGCAGGTTCACTCTCATAACACTTACATTTAGCGCTAACTCTCAATTCTCAGCGATCGCTGGACATTTTGAAATGTAACCTGAGTTTACCTGAAAACCCTAAAAATTAATAGTAAAAATTATGATGCAAAAATATATAAAAATATACTAAAAATTAACCTTTTCTAAGTAATGTACATGACTAATTTATATTGTGCAGGTCAGTTTCATAATTCATAATTAAACGGTCATATTTTTAAAAAAAAAACAGCTGAAAGTTTAATTATAAATCATAAAAAGTGAACTGCACAATATAAAATGAGTCATGTACCTTGCTTATGAAAGAATTATCAAGTCTTACTTCACCTGTTCTTTGAAAATATGGCCAATGAAAAATGCGCCGTGTGGCTTCACTGATTGTTTGATAAATAAATCACGCAATTGTACTTAGATGGACAATTTAAAGTGGTTTATTTGTTTAGTCCGTGCACTGGGTTAAGAATCTTAAGTAATGCGCTCTTTGAGAATTTATTTATGACATCAGAAATAAATAAAAAACAGATCTAGTAATTATAGAATGTAGCTTTGTTTCATGCAACGTAATTATTCCGACTGACTGCAGGTGTTTTTTAAAATATTGCTTTTTTATTTTCCTGATTTATCGTATATAATAAAGATCTGTTTGTTAATGTCAGGCTTTTCCTATTCATGTCTTGTAGCATTCCTGCAGTGCTACAACAATCAAACCCTGTATTTTATTTCTTTATTTTTTCTTTTAACATTTGCATGTAGTGGTTTTTCTACTTCTACTTACAAACACACCAGGACAATATTAAATTGTTTAAAAAAAAAAACCCACATAGGGATTTGCATATGGAAATACAAAAATGCAAGCGAGTGGTGTTCTATCATACAAATTGCATTGTATAAAGGCAGCGGCGCGTTCTCGTTTCTGTTTAGTTGTTTACCGTCCCGTTCCATGCAGTGAGGTTTCATCCCAGATATCTAAGTGGAAAGGAATGTGTATTTTTGGCTGCCAATCAATACACCAGCACAAAATGGCTGCCGAGTCGTACAGTCGGTCTGAGGATTTCCTCTAAAGTCGTGCTGAGGCTGAGACTTCGAGCTGGGCTGGGTCGTAGTCTAGAGAGGAAAAGGAAATTTATGTAAGAACATCTTTTTTTAAGAGAGAGAGAAGAAAAAAAAAGTGTTGATTTACAAGTTGCCATGAAACCAGTTGTATTTTACACATGTCTAGTTAAAAACTGTACATGAAGTGTCAGAAGAGAAGTTCTGTGGAAAGCACACCCTTGAACATGTTCGAGTCATCGGCCTCGAGTCGTGTCGCGTTTGAGTCAGAGATCTTCTTTGTATACTCTGTGTACAAAGTCCTGCTCAAAACGTCTGACAGAATCCTTCACATGATCAGATCGAGACACCTTTTTTTTTTCTTTCCTGAATACGTTTTCATGCTCAGAAGCTTTCCCGTGAACAACTTGATAAACATTGCAAATGTTGATGATAATTACAAAAGAATGCAAAAGAATGTTAATGATAAAATCATTAATTATCACATAGTTGTTTAACTGTGTTAAATTACACAACAACCCTGATGAAAAGATTACATATCCCTGAATGTTTGGACACATTATAAACACACAGGTTGACACGCACACACAGGTTCGAATGGCTATTAAAGGGGAAGTTTCCGCACCTGTGATTCATTTTTAATGTAATTAGTGTCTGTGCCTGAACAGTCAGTGAGTTTCTCAGCTACTGTGCCATGAGGAAGACAAAAGAGCTGCCAAAAGGACTTGCGTGATAACTTTATAAAAAAGCAGGAAAAGGATATTAAAAAGATATCTCAAACTGTTTAAACTGGAAAATTAGAGGTTCTGTTGATACCAAGCCCACGATCAGGTAGATTTCCCCCACTACCGCTAGAAGACTTGTTGGGACGCAGAGAAAAACGCACAAACTACTTTGAGAGAAATACAGGCTGCTCTGAAAAAAGAAAGTGGTAGTGGTGTCTCAAGGAGAACTGCATGGTTGGAAAACTCCGCTTGCAGTACGCCAGACAGCACCAAGACAAGTCAGAGTCATTTGGAGTGATGAGATTTAACTTTACGTTCAGGATGAATGGAGGAGTCAATGAGGCCTACGGTGAAAAGTCCACTGTAAAGCATGATGATGTATCTCGTATGTTTTTGGAGCTGTGTGAGCTGAAGATGAATGCAGCATGTTACCAGAAAATCCTGGCAGTTTGCATTCTACAGCACGAAAGCTGCACATGGGACGGTCTTGAATGTTCCAACGTGACGATGATCCAAAGCCAAGGCCAAGATGATCCTCCAACGTCTACAGCAGAACAATTGGAAGGTTCTGGATTTTAACGTCCATCTCAGTCCCCAGACCTCAATATCATTGAGCCACTTGGGGGGAGATCTCAAATGTGCGATACAAAAAAATTACAGGAACATATTTTTGTCAAGAAGAATGGGCAGCTGTAGCACTTGAGAGAATTAAGGAGCTCATGCACAATTATACGGTGGCCGTGAAGTGCAAAACAACTTAACAAAACCGAAAACAAAATAACATTCAAAGACAAAATAACAAATTCAAAACCAAATTAACAAAACCGAAAACAAAATAACATTCAAAGACAAAATAACAAATTCAAAACCAAATTAACAAATCCGAAGTACTTCCTGTATATCTTGAGTGACAGATGTCTCGTCCAATCAGCGGTAAGAATTTCATTTGCAAACTATACCTACCTTTTCCGGTTCGTTTCTGAACGGCCGAGAGGTGCAAACCAAATTAACAAAACCGAAAACTAAATAGCAAATTCAAAATCAAAATAGCAAAACCGAAAACAAATTAACAAAACGCAAAACAAAATAACAAATTAGTTTTGGGTTNAAAATCAAAATAGCAAAACCGAAAAAAAAATAACAAATGGGTTTTGGGTTTTGTTATTTTGTTTTGGGTTTTGTTATTTTGTTTTTGAATTTGTTATTTTGTTTTTGAATGTTTTATTTTGTTTTGGGTTTTGTTATTGTGGTTTTTAATTAGTTATTTTGTTTTCATTTTGTTAAGTTGTTTTGCACTTCTCGGCCACCGTACAATTATCACGAAAAACCGCACACCATCATTGACGCTAAAGTATGCAAACCGTTGAACAGGGATTTTTTCCTCATTTTCTTAATCGTCATGTTTTATTTTGCTTGATGATTGTGCCATTCTCTTAGACGTACGAACTTGAGTCCTGTAAGAAATAAAATACATTTGATTTGCCTTCTAGCTCATGCTTTTTTTTTTCTTTTTTTTTATAATGGTACACATCTTGCAAATTCTCCTACTTTTGAGCCCATTTTTAAAATATATTTAGGCATTTTGCAAACACACTTATCCAGAGCGACTTACATTTTTATCTCATTATACTGTACATCTGGGCAGTTGAGGATTAAAGGTCTTGCTCAAGGGCCCAACCAGGTGACAACTTAGTCGTGAGATTTGAACTTGGGACCTTCTGTACCACAAATACAAATATTCAAATATTTCATAATGGATAGTTAAAATCACATGAATTTATGAAAATATCCATGAACCTAAATAATGAGCAAAAATGTCAAATTGTTAAAAGAAATTGTCGAACATCTTGGTACTCTGAGTTTTCCCTGCTAATAATTATTCCTTATATTGACATTGCAAATAAGGGATTTGGCAAAGAAGTTATTTAAAATGAATTTTTTAAAAAAAAGCTTGAGGTTTAATATTTGAAAGCCAAAATGAAACCAGTCAAGTGCGAATCTTTGAACATAATATTTTGACTGAAAAACATCAAGCTGCAGTGAAATGTTATTTTGAGGTCATAACCTTGAGTAAATTTCATTCACCAAAGATAAAGCCTCGTTTGAATGAAATACATTGCACGGTGCTTTTCTTTGAGTGAGTATTTGGTTTAGTTTTGCCTGTTTCTTCCTCTCTATATTGTCTGCTAGAGAGACAGAGAGAGTGAGAGTGAGAGAGCGAGAGAGAGAGAGAGAGAGAGCGTGAAGTTGTGTGAAGTCAGCATGAAGCCACAGTAAACCTTTTTCCTGTGTTCTTCAGATGGCTGGTGTCTAAACAGAAGCAAGTGAAAACTCATGATGAGTGCAGTATGTGTTTGTGTGCTTCCAGACTGCCTTAGCAGCTGTGTCGGTATCGCACACTGTATAGAATAGAGGCCTATCACATGTCTGTCTGTTTAATTAAACGACTAGTCGACTATAGAAATCAATGGCAAGCTATTTTCATAATGAGAATAATCACTGCAGCCATGGTTACAGCGCTTTACACATCTGTCCAGCTCCATAAGTGAAAAAGGAGAAAATAGCATTTTACGGATTCCAGCTGTGGCACAGAATCGTCATATGATACATCCGAATACGATTTTGGCGAATGTTTATTCGTCACATAGACAAGCGTACACAGTATGATACGCAGTGAAGTACTTACACGACTGTTTGTAACCTTGACAAGGAAAAAAGGATATAAAATCTACTAATTAAATCTACTGATTCTGTTGCAATAAAATTTAATAAAATGTGAAAAAATGCAAGAATATAAAAAGTAAGAATTGTATAAATAAACTCTATAAAGTGTGAAATGGAATAATGAGCAGCAGTGGTGGTATTGTCCATCTTTAAAGTGCAAGAGTTCAACAGTTCGTCGTCTTTTATTTGTAAACGGAAACAGAAAAGTGCAACATATACTGTATGGTTCGTGTACTTCAGTCCCTGTGCAAGGTGTGAATGTGCAAATGTTCAAAGTGGTTGGTTTTGGTGTGCTCGATCACATGTGTGAAGGAAACGTAGCAAGTCCAATCAGTTCTGGTCGAGTCACAAAGATATCCAGCAGACATTTAAGAAGATATCCAGAGCACTTTTAAACTCCACAGGGCAAGATCATGATTTATGGGTCAACTTTAGGTTAGTTTATTCTCCAAATACTCAGACGATTGAGTTGCATTGTTAATTGTTTTTCCATTTCACTGACTCAGCTAACTACACCATTATTTTCTGCTTCACTCATGACATGCTCGTAAAATAAATAAAACTTTGTCAATAGTCTAGTCGCTGAAGCTTCTCAGGTTTTCCTGTACTAAATGTTTTTCTAAATTTATGTCTGTTTGTTCTACTGTTGCAGGCATTTCACCCCTGTGCCATAACCTGTTTGCCCTGTATGAAGAGAGTCAGGAGCTGTGGTATGCACCCAATCATACCTTTAAGATCACCGATGACACCTGTATTAAGCTTCACTATCGCATGAGGTAAGAAAACAAAGTGTTATTGACAGAAGATAAAGTGTACTTATTACTGAACCGATGTTGCATCACTTTTTTATCAGGTTGTGACTCAGCAGTCAGCATCGTAACTCATCCATAGTTTAGCAAAGTTACCTGCCTAAGTTTTCAAAAGCTTTTTACTCTACGTTTACACTGATTTATTACTTTCCCCAGGTTTTCCTTATTGTATACCTATATTATTTTAATAACACGATGCGTGAGAACATTTCCCTCTGGCTGTTATTGTGCAATTGTGTACATGTTCTTACACATTAATACTATGGTTGTAGCCTTCTGTCAAACTGAACATGGTACATTCTAGCTGTGAAAGGTCTGAAAACTCGGCTATAATTAATTCCGTGGTTATACTAGTTGTAGGAGGTGTGAGAGTGGTGAAGAGTAAACTTATTACAGGATTTTCTTAAGAGTAAAGAACAAATGAAGTCTTTATGCAGTGAACATAGACTTTCTCGAACGTTTTGCAGGTCTTTCAGGGTCCTCTGTATAATGACATCACAAATTCAATATAAAGAACAGTACAGGCGGCAGTATGTACCATATACGCACTACCGCTTAAAAGGTTGAATAAAAAGATCACTTGCATCTAGGGATTTCAAAACTATGAAATAACACATATGGAATTATGTAACAACAACAACAACAGTCAGGTTGTTATTTCAAATTCAAATTTTATTTGTCACATACTCAGTCATACACAGTATAATATGCAATGAAATGACCGCCCGTGACCTTAAAATAAAAGATTATTAATAGGAAATAAATATGAATAAAGAAATAAATAACATAGAAAGGAAATTTACCCAAGAAGAAGAATATATTTCTAGAATACAAAAAATTTACAAGATAAGAAAAATATAAGAAAATCTAAGAAGCTGTACAAATATGGAGAAGAAATTATCCTGTAGAAATATAGAAATTTACAGAAATTTTAAGCACCATTAAGCACCATGATGAAACTGGCTCTCATGAAGATCATCCCAGGAAAACAAGACCAAAACCTACCTCTGCTGCAGAGGAGAAGTTCATTTAGAGTTACCAGCCTCAGACATCACCAATTAACAACCAGCACCTCGGATTAGAGCCGTTATGAAGGATTTACAAAGAATAAGCATCAGCCACATCACATTATCAAAAATATAAAGTAAAAAAAAAAAAAAAATTAACTTGCACTTTACTTTTGAAAAGAACTGGTGTTAGACAAGTGAAGAAGAGCTGGAGCAGGGGGAAGCTACTGTGTAGGATGACTTTCACACGCTAAAGAACGATCACAACACTTTGACACACACACAAAGAAAATGCCTTACGCATGGTCACTATGTTATAGTAAACAGTACACGCGCGCACAGATGTTGACTATACTAGTGAAGCATGCGGACTGAGACCGAGCATGGGAGACGATTACCCAGAGAGAATCATTGGATGAGTTGTGATCGTGTGACGCTCGGCAGACAAACGCAGACGTACTACAGTACCCGTGCATCAAGACCGTGCTCGTTTAACAAGTTAAAATTAATTAAAAGATTTAGCAAAATGCTCGCAGACCAAGTTACTCGCAATCCAAGGCTCCATTGTACGAGCTGTAAACGCTTTGAAACACTG
>QMIH01000030.1:494129-550432 GCA_003987875.1 Clarias batrachus
ATATATATATATATGATTTAGTACACTGTTTACTTATAATGTTCAACAATGTTGAAGCTTACTGATACAATTTCCACAGTGATCATATGATGCAGTTCAGGTCTGTTAATCCTCAGGATTCGAATAGATGAACGATGAACGAATAGATGAAACTGCTCCAGAGTGTTTTGCCGAGCAGAGCATAGCACTCAATGCACTGGTTCAAATTGGGCTGTTATCTAAACCTATGTATTGATAAATAAATTGGCTGGTATTAATTGTTTATCGGTTTGTTATAAGCAGCGTGAGTCTCTGTATTGTGGTCGAATTATTTATTTTTCAGGTTTTGGTGCAGAATGTTCCCTCGTCACGGTTTGGTTGCGCTCAGACTTTCATGTCAGGTTCGAGATCTGACTATCCTCATAGTAACCGAAACTCCATTGCATAATCATTTTTTTGTCAGTGCTGATTTTAAGATTCGTGGCACGGATTTATGCTGGGTTATTTGTTATGGGTGATAAAAGGATAGTTTGACATGCAGCAAAAAAAAAAAATGGGTACAGAGATACGTGCTACGTGCTCTCTGTCACTGATATGGATGTCAACCAGAAGCAAGCATGACTGAAAGATTTTCGCAAGACCTTGGCACACCCACGTGAGCCAGTGCACTGTTCCAAGGAAAATGGACTTGTGGACACGGTCTGTTTGTCGATCACTTCGCTCAATCTTATTGAACGTCTCTATGTCAACTCTGCAGTTGGCTCGAGTGGGCCGAGGCAGTGAAAAGCTGCTATTGGAGTATTGTTTTTTTTTTTTTTTTTGGTTTTGTGGTGGAAACTTGATGTGTAGATTAACAAAATGTAAAAAACCGCACAAAACATACTTATATGAAATCCGTTCTTTTATTATCCAAATCGTTCCGCGTGCGGGAACGAATCCCTGGACCGATTGCAAGGAAGGCGGGACATAAGTACGTGCTTGTGCTCAAAAGAGGAAGTGACGTAATTACAGTTCGACTCCATACACAAACTAACGTGGCTGCTGATGAATCTCTGTGAAGTAATGCCGAAGTACAGTATTTGCTCAAAATTTAGACAGACGAAAATATCCGAAGATAATCGGGCACTACACATAAAAACCCAGATATTTATGGAAGTATCCATAAGTATTTAGACGCGCGTGTACAGCAGCACTAAGCAATGCCATGCAGAGTTAAACAAACTTCGGCTCGAACAGCACACAGCGCGCGGTGCAATACTGAAGTGAAGAAAAGATAAACAAGGATAAAAACCATCCAGTGTGATCATGTCGGAACCCCTCTGACCCACGACAACATCTACCTTCATCATCCGAAGCGGACAGCGTGGAGCCTGGTCCAGCAGAGAGCCTGCGAGCGAGCGGTAAGTTAATATTAAATACTATTAACTCCTGTTATTAACGCTGTTAAAAAGAGTCTCATATTATCACCACATCTCCTGGTAATTGTCTGTGGATCTTGTGGTGACATTTAAATGCATATAATAGGTTATCTGTGATTTCTGTGACAAAATTTAAATATTGGAAAAAAAAGATTTGTACAAGTTGTTATGGTTGCAACTTTCAGCTAATTTCTTGCTTTTATACTTTCTTGCAGATGAAAACACAGAGGTCTCAGTCTGTGTTTCCTCCGGTTTCTGTCTGCAACGTTCAGCCAATTTCTTGCTTTGTTGCAGACAGGAACTGGAGGAAACACATACTGAGACCACTGACAGCAGCACGACACCAGCTAACAACAGAAGAAAGAGGCAAAAAATGAGCAAGAGCAGGAGACTCATAATGCCTGCATGAAATCTCAGTTTTAGATGAAGAAGCGCTGACTACAGATACAGAGGAAGGAACATCAAGAGATCGAGTAGGATGTTGATGCAGACGTCTTAATTTCATTAACACACCGTCTTGCTATGCAACATTTTAATGTTTATATTTTTATTGTATTTGACATGTTTAATAAAACATTGTCATCTAATTTCTACCCTCTACTTTGTCTCTATTCCAAATCCCCCACACTCATCTTGGATTTTACAGTATATTTATTTTTACATTTACACAAATACAATATAAACACACCGGCACACAAAACATGTTAAACACTAAACATTGATGCATGGTGAGGTTTTAAATTAAATAGTTTCAGCACCTCAGCTAAGTTTGAAAATCGGCACATAGCAAGGTAAGGAAAAAAAAAGAGCACAAGCATCTCTCTTGTAGGAATGTTGTCTTTTTAATAGGAGTATTTAGTAGCCATTCCTGGTCTCTCCTGGTCACAAGGACATGCTGCCATCACACACCACCCCTCTTTTAAACCCAGATGATCCTGAGGAGAACAGAAAAATGCATGATTAGATGTTTTATATTTATTTGTAGCATTTCCTGCATTTATTTACTCATTGTTTACATATGTGATTAATTCAGTGTACATAAACACTTAAATAAAAAAAAAATGAATAAATAACGCTCATGTGCTATGGCCTAAAGAAAGTTATGTTTAATGAGCACTTTATTCCAATTTGCCTGGCAATCAGTAGAGGATGTAGACAGCACCTGATCCCTCACCTTACAGAGTAGAGTTGCAAAGTCATTCCTCAGTGCCTCGTGCCGTATCCGTGCAGCGCGCGCTCATTTCACCCTCTGACCCTCGCGATAGATGTGTGAGTGGGCATGTGTTTTAGAGCGCCGTTGTCACAGAAAATTAAAAAAAACATCCACACGGAGCGTTAACAGGTGTCGCACAGTTCATGACCCGAGCGAGCATTTCTTCTTTCTTTGTTTTTTTTTTCGACGAAAAACAAACCAACTACCTCTCTATCGCCACCTACTGTTTCCGCTTGTGTAAATACGCAAGCGTGCCCGGGATCAGAACCGATGTTACAGTGTGAACGCAGACCTGCGGGGGGATTGTGTGTGTGTTGGGGGTGGGGGGGGGGGTAGGTTCTGCATTTATTTATTTATTTAATTATCTGCTGGACTGAAAGATTGCTTATGGTTCCTAAAGAAAAAATTCTACTGAAAGCAAAAAGGAAGTAAGATTTTAGGGCAGCTCGTCCTTTGCCATTCGAATGAGCTTAACAGAAACCTTTAATAGTATCGAATGAAGAAGTGGCTCAGACAGCAGAACGTCTTAAAATTCCCCTTTATTTTCTTTTTTTAGTATTGAAACTAAAGATAAGAACAAATTGTTGTATATAAAAGTATTTTGTGTGTAACTTTGTATTGTTGGCTTACCTGTTGTGATCACAAACAGGTTATGGTCACCTTTGCACTCTCTCATTTCCGCTGTGGCTTTTTAAAATGTGTTACTTCCTGTTTACAATGATTCTCTGCAGATCTGGCTTTTCGTTGGTGTGCTCATGAGTATATTTACAGGCAAGGCAGGATGATTCCCTGTGCTTTGACTGCCAAAAAAAACAAACAAACAAAAAAAAACCACGAATTCCACACGGTATGAACTAAATGACTCATGAGGCCAGGGAGGTTTTTTTTTTGGAGGGTGTTTCTGTAAGTGTTGTTTGCCACATGGTTTAAAGACATATGTAAATAATTATATCATGTACTGTCTTTCTAAAATCTCTTATTTCCTGGTTTTCTGGAGATACAGTATTGTTATTTGTTTACTAGATGTAGTCGAATGTGATTCCACACTCATAGGCTTATGTTTTTAAAAAAATGTACAACTCCATCTGTCGAATTTCTGAAAGAACCAAACTTTTTTTGTTTTAACGTGAAGCTGAAGTGGTTAAGGCGTTGGACTACGGTTCGAAAGGTCCCAGGTTCAAACTTAGTCAACAACCAACAAGTTGCCACTGTTGAGCCCTTGAGCAAGGCCGTTAATGCTTAACTGCTCAGACGTATAATGAGATAAAAATGTAAGTCGCTTTGAATAAGGGCGTCTGCCAAATTCCTAAATGTATGAGAAAAAAAACCTACATCACTATCCGTTGAATTTTAAGATGAACTAATGGTTTTTTATTTATATAAGTGCGTTTTCCATTCATATAAAAAAACTAGCATATCTTCTTTTCCCGTGGACCAATTGCGATGAAACAAAGCCTACATGTTATCTCAAGCTCAGCTAGATACGTCTGTGAAAACCCTGATAAAATTAATTCGGTAGTTTTAATTCGGTAGATGCGTGCACAAAAAACAAACAAACAAACAGACAAACGTTCCAAAAACCACCTTGATGTGTCCTATTACTCATCGTACGTTGCCTCAAATAATTTTTTCTCAAATATCTTCAACTTTACAGTTATGTTATATGTATAGGTAGATTATTTTGTTTGTTTTATATTGGGGGAACAAACAAAGAAACAAACAAAAAAAGTAAACCTATTGATAATGCCAAACATTAGATTGTATTGTACACATACATTTTTTTCATGTAATGCGATCTCTGGTTGCCAAACAATTCTTTCTCATCTCATCTCATCGCTCATCTAATTCACTTGGTACCAACAAACTATTATAATAAATAACATTGATATTGAAGCCTTGATGCTTTTTTTTTTGCATGTGCACAGGCAGGCAATTGTGCTTTAAAACACTCTCCTCTTTCTCACAGGTTTTATTTCACAAACTGGCACGGGACTTCTGAGAGCGAGTCTCCTGTATGGCGCCATTCTTTGAGCAAACAGAAGGGAACGAAAGGCCCCGAGGGAACGCCACTGCTGGATGCTGCCTCCCTCGACTACCTGTTTGCTCAGGTGGGTTACTGGGTGGTGGTGGGGAAAATAAATAAATAAATATATAAATAGAAAAATAAACAGAACCCATAGAAAGCAGTGAACTAACTCTTGTAGGTGTGGAGGTGAACGTTAGCACGGTAAACAAAGCCTCTCGTCTTATATGGAGTCATTCTGAACATTGTGGTCGGGTGGTTATTCAAATCATCAGCAATGAGTCATGTTTTCATACTGATGCCCGGCCGCTCTCTAGTGCACTTTTGTTTATTTTACGATGGTCAAATTCCACGTTGTTTGTTTTCAGGGTGGTTTTTGGATATCTGAAGGTTATCCCACCAAAGCGGAACGGCATAAATAATCGAGTTCTGTCCTTTGTTTGTTTATAGGGACAGTACGATTTTCTGAGGGGATTGGCGCCGGTGCGTGTCCACCAGACCGAAGCGGAGCTCCACGAGATAGAGAACGAGTGCCTGGGCATGGCCGTCCTCGCCATAACTCATCACGCCAAGAGCAACAACCTGCCCCTGTCGGGATCCGGGGCAGAAACCAGGTGTGCGCTGTAACAAAACGGTCATAACATCACAACAAAAAACATTACGCCCACTATTGTGTCCGTTCCACGTGTGCCATGTGCTCTGATGTGACTCCACAAGACTTCTGGAGTATGCTGCGGTGTGTCACTCCAGAACGTTAGCGGCGGATCCTTCGGTCGCTGTGGTGTGCGGAATGGGGCGGGGCTGCTTGAATTGGACTTGTTTGTCTGGTGCATTCCATGAGCGCTTAGTCAACAACCTTGAGCTCTTTGCCTACAGAGTCACATACAGGTGACAGGCTATGTTGCACTGAGTGTCTTGATACCTTTCTATTCTGGCCAAAAGCGAAAAAATACTTACAAGTGCTACGTTGGCTTTTGGTCCCCACAGGCATTGATGGGTCTTGTGTGCACATGATCCTGCCACCAGTTTACTGGTATATAATTGATAAACAATGTTATCTAATCCGTCTGACAGTGGGGTTAGTGTTATGGCCGATCGGTGTATATTTTGCAAATGATCACTCATCATCAGAATATTACTTAGAGTTGTTTTCACGACTGCGTATGTCATTAGTTTAATATGTGCATCATAATTACCATGGTTACAATCTCTCTCTCTCTCGCTCTCTCTCTCTCTCTCTATTTTATCTGAGACATTCGTTTGTTTGTTTCTGTGTAAATTCAGAATGTTCCCAATTCGCTCAATGATCAATCTCTCAAATGTATAAGCACTCCCTCTGGCTATATGTAAATTATCCTAATCTCGCCCAATAGCTGCATATCAGTCATGAAGCTGCCTTATGTATATAGTATGACTGCGAAGTGAAATCACACAGTTCTCACAAGCATTGTGTAATTTAGGTGAAAGTCTACAGATGAGCATTTTACAGTGGAAATCAACGCTCTTATGCAAGAGTTAAACAAACAAATAAAAAACATTGATATAAAGAAACCTGCAAATGTACCAGTAACACTTTATGTTTTCACTTCGATTCAGTTTTTTTTTTATAATACTACTTTCACTTAACATTTTTCTTAAAGCAACTTCTCTCAAATCCAGGTACGTTTGAAAAAGCCAGAACGTGACGGTGACGAGGGAAAAGCTCCCGAACCATCACAAATCGAATTTTAAGATGAACCAGACTCAATCCGGATATTGGATTTTTAAGGGCCAAAAAATGCACCCACCTCATATCTTTGAAAATATCAGTCATATGGCCATGTATCGGCCTTGTGTATCAGATGCCGTTTGCTTCTTGAAAATGCATTGGTGTGCTTTATCTACACTCTGTTTGAGTTTACCTACCATGTGGAAACAATGTCCAGTGGGTCCAGGAGAGCGAAATACTCTTCTGTGCGGCGTTACTCTCTTGTACTGCTGTCACTGGTCCGTTATAGACAGCTGCAGGCTGCATGTATGTGAAAGAAGGCACATTAATGATTTCCTCAGAGTTAAAAGCGTGTGCTCAGTTGCTGTGCAGTGCTAAATGAAGCTACTGTAGCCAGGATGACCAAAAGCTATATAGGGTTACAGAAATAATCGGAGTATATTTTGATTAATCAAATAAAGCTTTATATGACTGTTTTCAGTGTTAGTGCATGTTTACGACAGCAATGAGATGTGCAAACCAGTGCAAGAGAGCTCATAATAAATGAATGCTGTACTTCGTGTACTCAGTGTGCTCGAGCCACACCCGATATAATGAAAAGTGTAAAAGATTGCTTTTAGTTTCTATAGCGTTTCCCCCTCCCTTTCTCATGCCTCTCTGTCTCACCCTGACCTCCAGCCTCATTCCTGTCGCCATCTAATTGTAAACAAGGTTTCCTTAGATAGGATTAAAAAATGAAAGTGACTTTTTTTTTCTTTTTTCTTTTTTAATATAGCCAATTGTCAATTTACCTGGGTGGAGCGGCCAAGTCCGAGTGTGCGTGGGAATCGCTGCATTTTAATTAACTTAAAGGGAAGAAAGGACGGCAGTCGACTTCTGACCACCATAAATTAGATGCAGGACGTATTTTCTCTTGACGTATCCGTCTTTCAGCATGAATAGAGACACGCGAGCCAGTCGATGTAGTACATGTCAGGTTTTTAACACCACCCTCACCAGCGCTGAGCTGCCACACTAGACTGAGCTGCCTCGCTGGAAGTTTTTCTCCACCCTGTTTTTGTAAATGTTTTTTTTTTTTTTACAGATCTTTGTCTTGTATGTTAATGAGATGTTTGCGAACAGTGCAGGTGCGTCGGTGTAGTTTTTGGCATACTCTTGTCTGGCGTTTCTATCTTAGATGTTGGAGATATGCATTTTGCAGTGCAGCCTTGTTAATGCAGTCAGTCCTGTAATGTTCACTGACTTTCCCGTTTCAGAGAAAGTTTTCTTGGCCGTTTGTTAATGTTTCTGATGCGTCATAGTTAAGAAATTCACAGGGACCTTTCACAATATTGAATCACCATGGTGTGCGAAGGCATAATTTAAAAAAGAATTATTATTTTTATTATGGTCTAAAAAAAAAAATCTGAAGTTTAGCATTGATGTGCATACTAGGTTGCGATATTGACCTTGAGGCTTCAATAACTTTTCAAAATATGGGAAATATATAAGACTTTCATGAGATTTTAGGCACTGACAATACTCAAAAAACTATTTTACAACACTATAGCTTCTGGATATTGAAAAGTAAAGTTTTTTTTAACTTACATAAGCCGGAATAATTAACACAAACCACTCTAAATTAACTATAGCAACATCTCACTTCCTGTTTTCCATTTGACTTTGTTTCTAACATTCATCCTCTCGCTCTTCTTCCTTCCCCTCTCAGCTACAAGCGTTTTATCCCTGAGAGCCTCAACCGCACCATTAAGCAGCGCAGCTTCCTGACTCGCATGCGCATCAGCAACGTTTTTAAGAACTTCCTTAATGAGTTCAACAGCAAGACCATCCGGGACAGTAACATCACGCTGTACGACCTGAAGGTGAAGTACCTCTCCACGCTGGAGACGCTGACATGGGGCATGGGCCGCGAAACGGTGGAAACGAAAAGCCTGCGCGTGTTCGGGGAGGGCGAGCTCTCGCCCGCGCACACGCCCAGCATGGGAGATGAGGGACAGGTTTACGAAGTGCAGGTGTGTGGGACGACTGGCATCTCATGGAGGAAGAAGCTTCAGCAGGTGCGTGAGATCATTCACAGGGTTTAGACAGCGATAGAGAGATTAGAAGAACCATGGTGTATTACTTAGAAATACACATATTGTCAAAAGTATTCGCTCACCTCATCCATATGCACTTGAGTATGTCCAATTCTTAAACCATAGGGTTTAATATGATGTTAGCCCCACCCCCTTTGCAGCTATAACAACTTCTACTCTTCTGAGAAGGCTTTCCATAAGGATTAGGTTTAGGAGTGTGTTTATGGGAATTTTTGACCTTCCTTCCAGAAGCGCATTTGAGAGATCAGACAGTCCTCACAAATGAGCAATTATGTTGGATCTGGTGTGGGATTGTTTTTCAGGAGTTGGGCTCGGTTGAACTCTTAATGCTTCAGCATACCAAGATATTTTTACGAAGCAAGCTTCATAAAGGAATAAATTATCGAGTTAGGTGTGGAAGAGCTTGACTGGCCTGCGCCGATAGAACACCTTTGGGATGAATTAGAGCGGAGACTGCGAGCCACGCCTTCTCACCCAACTGACCTCACAAATGCGCTTCTGGAAGAATGGTCAAAGATTCCCATAAACACACTCGTAAACCTTGTGAAAAGCCTTGAAGCTGTTCTAGCTGCAAAGAGGGCAGCGTCAACATCATATTAAACCCTATGGATTAAGAATTCAATGTTACTCAAGTCCATATGCATGTGAAGGCAGGCGAGCGAATACTTTTAGCATTATTGGCAGAATAAATTTTGCTCTGTCTGAGTTTAAGATTGCCAACCATTATTTTTGTGCTCCTTCCTGAACAGAATGCTTTCACCTTCAAAGACAAAAGTAAATCCCGGAAGACGAAGACTGACTGCAAACAGAAGAATGACAAAAAGAACGACGCCAGCAATGGATGGATCCTCTTCTCTGACTTTTATGAAATCACTCATATCGTTACAAAAGAGTCCAGCGTCACCATATACAGACAGGACAACAAAACCTTGGTAAATCAGCCATGTTTAGATAATAAGGGCCAGTTTTACCAGTTGCCAGTGTTGAGGAAATATTATGAAATGTGCAGAAATGTGTTGAGCATTTTCAATGCTTTTTTTTCCTTATACATGGTGTCCCAAAAAAGTGACATCATTTGAAATATGAATATCTGAGTAGCTAGATGCCCTTGGCAAACAAAATTAAAAAGGCTTCATGTTGAGAAATAAAAGATTTGTTTATCAAAGTTCCAACCACATATTCAGACTTTATTATCGATTTCACAAAGCTTCACAATATGTGTGCGTCAAGTCGGTTGTCCAGCTCCTGTCAAACACTCTGTAGCATGTCTTGTGTAACATTCTCCAGTGCCTCAGTGATTCTCTGCTTGAGTTCCTCTAGACTTGTAGGAACAGCGGGGATGAAGAAAAGTCCCTTTACATACTGTACACAAGTCAGGTGAACATGGTGGCCATTTCAACAGCACATTGTCATGATCAGTGAAAGATAAAATACAAAAAAAAGTCTTATTTAGTTTTTACACAACTCATTAAAATTTGAGATAATTTGAGCAATAATTGGCTAATTTGTTAGGCTACGAAATGATATCGGTGATGTTTTGTTTTATTTGCCCATTTGTGCACAAGCTTTACGGACATACCGGTCTTCCTTGTTGTACAGGAGCTGCAGTTGAGCTACCGCGAAGAGGCTCTGGCTTTCGCCGCCCTGGTGGACGGATATTTCCGACTCACGGTAGACGCCCATCACTACCTCTGCACTGAGGTAGCGCCCCCTTATGTGGTACAGAATCTGCAGAACGGCTGCCACGGACCCATCTGGTACAGTACACACCTATACACCAGTCATTTCAGAATCAAAATCAACCATCACGAAAATCCTTCAGAGCAACGACCCTGTTAGCATGCGTGGTTGCAGATATCAGTGGTTTTAATTTCCTGTGCGTTTATTCTGCACACAGCACAGAGTATGCCATTCACAAACTGAGGCAGGAGGGCAACGAGGAGGGCTCCTACGTCCTGCGCTGGAGCTGTACAGACTATGACTATATCATCATGACCGTTGTCTGCATGGAGGTACTACTCTTACACGTGATTTGTCGTTAATGTTTATTAAATTCTGCAGTGTGTGTGTGGTCGGGGGGGTTACAGGCTAGTCAGTCGAAAATCTATCTAGCATAAAGAAAAAGAAAAGCTGTGAGGCAAGTGTTAAACGAAGTATGCTAAATCTATTTACTTAGTCTGAACATTTTTCAGGCTAATTGATTTGTGTGTTTGGACCACTAATAAAATAGTCTAAATCAGAGATGCCCTTTATCAGCGTCATAAATCAGTCTGTGCTTATCTGTGGGAAAGTGGACAGCTTGAGTACTTTTTTGGAATTACTGGTCAACAAGTAAACATTGAAAATACATAGACAGTCAGTGGAGAGAATGTAATGCATGCGTCTGTATGATAAAAGTCCAGTTATGGTATTTTGTGCGTTGATACAGAATCTTTCGAAAATCATAATGCAGCTAGTTCATGCTGTATCCCTTTGTCTCAGAGCATTTTAGCCATTGTTTGTTTTGCTTTTTTTTTTTTTTTAATAAAAATATGTACAGGGCTCAGGATTGTGCAGTATAGAGTGACATAGAATATTTTATCAGCACAAAATAGGCAATATGATGAACTGAAGTAGTTAATTTTAGGCAATTGTTCCAAACATGACTAAGCAAAAAATTTTTAAACTGGGTAACAAAGGCATAGAAATAGCACAAATACATACAATCACATGTTTCTATGGTTGTTTTTGGTTGTTGTATATATATATATATATATACATACAGTACTGTGCAAAAGTCTTAGCGCCATATTATCTGTAGTACAAATTTCGTTATATAAGTTTATTATGTCTGCATTATTATGCACAAGACCTTTCCCTACAAAGATACACTAAAATGAATGAATAAATAACATTCCAGAAGGATATTTGCTTGCCTGTAGACTCCTGGATTTTGCATGAAAATAGAAATTTACAGTACTGTGCAAAAGTCTTGGGAACCTCCAAACACAAGCCATATGCAATGATGCTTTTGAAAACATTTCGACATTAAAAGAAACTTCTATAAAAAGCACTAAGTAATAACATAACCAATAAACGGTCAATATTTGGGGTGGAAACTCTTTGCTTGAACCATAAGCAGTTGTGTTCGATACACATCTGTGCGGTATTCCAAGTAAAACAGCTGTTAGGTTTTACTGAGCATGCTGGAGAACTTCGTCACTGGAGAACTTTGTAACTTCGTCACACTCGCTCCTTTCTATTTTCATGCAAAACCCAGGAATCTACATTATTGATGTTTTCCCCCCCCCCCATCTGAAAACTGGTCAGTCTGTAATATGCTTCTTTCTTTACAGGCATGCAAATATTCTTCTGGAATGTAATTAATTTTTTCATTTTTGTGTATCTTTTTTTTTTTTTGGTTATTGACATATGCTAATCTGTAGCTTCTACTGTATATAAGCACATATGTATGTATTTTTTAACATCGTTCTTGACATGCCCCAGTATCTTGGGTTTTAAGGGTTTGAAACCTCTCCTTATTTTTCTTTTTCTCCTCGTGTCTCCTGCTCAGCTGGACTTGTGCCAGTCCAGGCCTGTTCCCCAGTACAAGAACTTCCAGATCGAAGTGGGCTCCCAGGGCTACAGACTGTTCGGGACAGAAACCTTCAGGACGAGTCTGAAAGAGCTGCTGGAGCACCTGCAGGGTCAGAGCCTCCGCACCGAGAACCTGCGTTTCCAGCTGCGCCGCTGCTGTCCCCCACAGCCCCGAGGTGCAGTATTACTACGCATCGCAACTGGCACGACACTGTAAAGCCAGGGGCAATCGGGAACAGTGACAGATGTTAAGCCTGACTATTTATCTCCAGGCGAGGTACAGTGTGGCTGATGAAAAGGCTGTTATACTGGGTATAATGATATTGAGTAAATATCCACATTGGCACCTTCAGCATATGCCTCATGGTTAACACGATCCTCGACCCATATGCAAGTTTAGCGCACGCTCTGGAACGTCGTGCGTGCTTGGTGAGTCTTATACACAGACAGCCTTTTCACAGCAATGTACTTGTTTGGACTTATTTTTTCCGTAACATGCCTGCCACCTCCATTAAGTCGCGTGTGTGGCAATTTTTCCGCTTCCCGTAGACAAACCGAAGGGTGATTTCTGTCGCCGTCTGTGATGTATAAGGATTTCAGGTGAAAACAGACGCGTGTACGTGTTTCGCTACAGCCTCAGGAGCGCGTTGCTTGCACAGCTGATGGAGGACGTTCATCAGAAATGTCCTGTTTCTCTGGAATCTTTACTTACTGCACTTTATTAAATGATATTTGAGTAAGGATTCCAGTGGCTGATATGCATATGTTGCCATAAAATCTTCTTCAACGTTTGAGTTTTTATTTATCAAACCACACACTAAGCGCAGTTGTCGATAAACTTCGTGACTAAATTTAGTTTTTACTTAAATTCCAATAAAATTTTTGTTTGTTTCTAGTTTCATGTTCAAAGCAGAGAAATAAAAAAAAAGTCAGCAGTAAGCTAACAGTCAGCACGCATGGAGAAACTCACACAAACGGTGCACAGCGACACATATACAGATGGAGACACACTTTTTTTTTTCCCAAACATTTAAACACAAACACACTGAGGACAAAAAAAAAGGAGCAAAAGATACACTCCCTCATATGTGTTTGGCAGCCATGCTGTTTTGTTTACATCTCAGTATGTCAGGCAGGAATCATGGTAAATGTGGTTTCCGTTGTTGTTGAGCTCTTGTCTCTTGATCTCAGTAAAACTTGTTGTGAAACTCTTTGCCCTCCCTTCTGGTACTCAAACAAAATTGCATGTAGAACTTGATTTCAAAGTAAGTCAATCACAACAAAATCAATAAGATGCTGCAGGACAAAAGCACATGCATGTAAAACGCACACAGCTGTAGTATTGGGGTGGTCTTTCCTCGTCGTCTGTTCAAGACAGCGACAGTGTTCATGAGTATTCTGTGACACCAGTTTACTTTACTTCCACTTTCTTCAGGCAACCGCTGTAGAACATACACACACACACAGACGCAAGTTTACGACAGCATAGTGCATAGTAGTGCCGCCCACGTTTGCACGACCTAACCACAAGCCGACATCTTATATAAACACACTGAATGTAGAGACTGTTTTCTTGTAGATTTTACTCGGTTTCTGCATGCATTACACACTCAGTCAAACTCTTGTGTACGCTTATTGGATTATACTTTTAAACATTTTCTTAGCAGAGACAAAAGCTTGATACAGAGTGTTTCCTCTCACATACGGCGTATGCTCAGGTGGGCTGCGCAAGTATATTGTCGACCACCCAAGTATATTAGCTCACAATTTGTAAAAAAAAATTCGAGAGAACAATGCCATTCGCGATCGAGTAACTAATAGCGGACAGTTCTCTCGCGTGCTTACGTTCCTGTACCTGTTTATTCCGCTACCGTGAGAGCGGTGTATAACTAAAGTGAATGCAGCGGATCCCTGCTGCTGTAAAAACAATATGATGGGCGTACGTTGCACAAGCTGTGCAGGGAAACACTGTTTCACACTGTGAATAGGCTCCTCTTTAAAAAAAACAACAATAACCAATAACAAAAACATTTGCACAGTTTACGCTAAGGCTCAAAAGTTTACCATCCCTGATTTTTATTTCTTTCTACACTGTAAAACAATCCTGAAGGTGTCGAAAATGTACAATAATCTCTTTTGAATAGTTGATATTGAAATGTATCTGCTACTCATGCTCTGGAAATCCTTCATAACGGCTCTAATCCGAGGTGCTGGTTGTTAATTGGTGATTTTTGTGGCTCGTAACTCTAAATGAACTTCTCCTTTGCAGTAGAGGTAGGTTTTGGTCTTGTTTTGGTTTTGCTTTCTCATTTGGTCTTCATAAGAGCCAGTTTCATCATGGTGCTTGATGGTTTTTGCAAATGCACTTGACACAATACGGTTCTTGCAAAAACTATTCCAGAACAGCTGGACAACTGATTGTCGTTGTTATTGTTGTTGTTGTTACGTAATTACCTCATGCCATAATGTATTATTTCATAGTTTTGAAATCTCCAGTATTGTTGTAGAATGCAGAAAATAACTCACTAAACAAAAACAAAGAAAGTGATGTCAAACTTTTGAGCGGTTGTGTGTATTTGTTAAAACATTAAAATGCAAAATATGGCAAAAACATTTCTGGTTTTTAATAAACATTTCCATCTTTGTACACCGAGGAATGTTTAGTTCTTAACATTTTTACTTAGATGGAGATGGGGGTTGTGAAATGTGAAATTAACAGAAATGTCAAATACATTAAAAATATTGTGTTAAATATTATATGCATTTGTTATTTGTTGTTAGGTAGTAGACCACTTTTGTGCTGGTGGGTAATAACAGCCCGTTCTGCTGGCCGTCACCACAAGCATGTTTCAGACCTGTGGTTGAACATGCTGTACTAACATTTGTACCGTTATTTGTAACATTTGTACAGTGATCGCTCTTCACCGATCTGTTCTCTTTGTCTTTCAGAGGTTTCCAACCTTTTGGTGATGACCTCTGACAGAGAGCCCGTCCCTCAGAGGCAGCCTCAAGTCAGCCAGCTGAGCTTCCACCGCATCCTTAAAGAGGAGATCGTTCAGGTACAACCATACACCTCTGCATTTGTTTCTCAGTATAAACTGTAACCATGCATTTTATGACATTATACAGGACATGACAGCATTTACATGCATTTTCGAACGATGTTAATTTGAAGTTAATCATTACATTTGTCTTTCCTTAACGGAGACGCGCCATCAGTGCACCAAAAAGGATTTTAATCGTATTTCTCATATTAAAGGTTATATATAGGTTATTTAAGTAAGAGTACTTAGTGTTACTTAGAAGTCAATACATATTCTCCCTGAGCACTTTATTAGGAACACTATGCTAACGCTGAATAGGGTCTCTCTTTACTCTCAGAACAGCCTGAATCCTTAACGGCTTGGATTCCACAAGATCTTCTAAACGTTCCATTGACATTCTGTCCCATGTTTACATGATCTCATCTTGCAACACCTGCAGATTTTGCAAGTGCACTTTCATTTTGTAAATCTCACGTTTGATCACATCCCAAAGCCGCTCTAATGGATTTCGATCCGGTGACCGGGAAGGACACTGAAGAACACAGAACTCATTGTCATGTTCATGAAACCAGTTTGAGACGACCTCTGTCTTGTGCCACTGTGCATTAAACTCCAAATCCTGGAAGAAGAAGAGTCAGGAGGTTAAGGGATGGAAATGATCTGTAGTGATTGATTGGTATTAACACGCGCCGCGAAAACCTGCCCCGGCCCTTTACACCAAATTCACCAGTTCACACAAGCAGGTTGGGTTCATGGTTCTGATCCTAACACCTACAGTATGTGCCTCAGCAGAAATGGTTGTGCTTTATTAGAACAGGCTTTGCTTCTTTCAATATCCAGGTTGGGGTGAGCTTGTGCTCAGTGCAGCCTTAGCTTATTTATTTATTGTTTGTTTTCGATGGAAGTGGAAGCTGACATGATCTTCTATCTTCCCCTTCTTGCGCCTACATGTTGTACATATTTCTTTCCTCTGTAGCCTTTCTGCCAGCTAAAACCAGCCTGAGCATTCTCTGTTGTCCGCTGTCATCAACAACATGTTTCTTTCCTCAGACCTACCACACCCTGGATGTTTTTTCATTATCACACCATTTTGAGTGAACCCTAGAGAATGCTGAGTAAAAGTCTCAGGACGTGTAAAAATATTCAATCTGGCACCAGATTTTGTCCGCATGATTTAGCCGATGAGACGATTGCATGAATAAGCAGGCCTTCCTAGTAATGCGTGTGAATAAGCAAGTTTATCTTCTATGTTATTGAGTAAGGATGGATTTGTACCGTGAAAGAAACGATCTAACCACTTGCGGTATTTACACTCTCCGATAAACCAGGTGTCTTGTGTTCTCTACTGATCAAAACGAACTAGACGCTTGGGGTCAAGTGTTCTTGGAAAACTCTAATGTGAAAATGCCTTAAGTCACTAGCTTGGACGGAAACTGGAAAATTAAAAGATGACAGAACAGAATCAGTCCCGTAGCTACAGCGTGACGCTTTGCACTGCAGTTCAGCTGAGGTGAAATCTGATAGATGTACTTTTTTTTTTTTTTAAGGCCTTTGCAAACTACAAACAGAAAGTAAAGATGCTAGTTATACAGTACATAGCCCTTAAAGCTCTGTGCATTTCAGCCATTATTTGTTTTGCGTAAAATAAATAAATAAATAAACATACAGTATATAGAGCTCAGGATTGTGCAGTATAGAGGGTAATATGTTTTTTTATTATTTTTTAATCACACGATGTACCGAATTTTAGTTCATTGTAACCAACTTCCCGAACATGACTCAGCAAAAAATTTGAAACTGGGTCACACAGGCCCACACAATAGCACAGATACACACAATCACATGTTTCTATGGTAGTTTTCCGGATGTTTCTATGACCAAAAAAGGAATAATGATAATATGTAGTGTTAAAATTTACCCTTTATAAAAGTAATGATAACAAGTAACGCTCTAAAAGTAGCTCTACTGGACATATCCAAAAACGCAAATGCACAATTTGAAGACTTCCATATAAGCACACACATTTATTTATTTATTTTATATTATTTTATTTTATTTTATTGCCATTGGCCATAGACACACACACTTCATTTTCCACTTTAGATATTTTGTAAGGAAAGATTGTAAATAAAGACTGACCCATGTTGTGTGTTAATGCATGTAACTAGCTATCTAGCTTGCCCCCACATGGTACAGTAATGTAATTTACTTAACTATTACTTAACTATGATGCCTGAACTCAAAGGGTGATTTTCTTGTCCTGGTGTTTAGGGAGAGCACCTGGGTCTGGGCACCAGGACCAACATCTACGCAGGTGTTCTGAAGATGAAAAGTGAGGATGAGGATGGTTTGGGGGGCTACTACGCGTCACAGGAGGTGAGGGTGGTGCTGAAAGTGCTCGGCTCTGGACACAGGGATATATCTCTGGTGAGTGGGGACGAATCCTTTTCTTTCTGTTTCTATCTCTATTTTTTTTTTAAATTATAAATAAATAAACCAACCCTTGTTGTGGTTCTCCAGGCCTTCTTCGAGACAGCCAGCATGATGCGACAGATCTCGCACAAACACATCGCCTTGCTTTATGGAGTGTGTGTGCGTCACCAGGAGAGTGAGTACCATGCGTGTTTGTGTGCTTGTGCATTTCGTTTAGCTTTAGTCGTTAAAATAAATAAATAAATAAATTTAATGTTCTGATTGTTTGCTGTTTTTTTTTTCTTTTTGACATCTGATATTTGATTGCATAAGGTGCGACAGTGTGTGTGCTACCATGCGTGTTTGTATGCTTGTGCATTTCATTTAGCTTTAGTCATTAACATGAATAAAAAAGTAAATAAATTTGGTGTTCTGATTGTTTGCTGTGTTTTTTTTTCTTTTCGTTTTGACATGTGATATTTGATTGCATAAGGTGCGACAGTCTAATGTGTTTCTAGTGGCAAATGAACTGAAATTAAGCACTACTTCCTGAAAAACACAAGCAGCCTGGACACAACACAATTACATTTTTTATGTGTGTGTGTGTGCGTACAATACACGAATGCCAGGATTGTTTTTTTTCCCTGCTTGATTTTTAGCCTAATACACTTTAAGTCTCATTCTGTCTATCTGTCATGCTGTAGATATCATGGTGGAGGAGTTTGTGCAGTACGGTCCTCTTGATCTGTTCATGCGCAGAGAGACCGTTCCTCTCAGCACTCCGTGGAAGTTCCAGGTGGCCAAACAGCTGGCAAGCGCCCTCAGTTATCTGGTAAACACATGCTGAATTGTCTTTAAAAAAATACAAACATGTGTAGTGCTCTAGGACAGTTACAGTCATGTCTAACCGGGTGATGTTATGGCAGGCAGTATTTTCCCCTCACTGTTAATCGTGGGAGAATATGCGCAAAGAGACCCTTCTTAGCTCTCAATTTTAAGTTCCCTATCTTAGAAAAAAAAGGATTGCTTAAAAGGATTGTGTGTGATAACCGTGGGAGCAGGACTCTTAGCTTTGTCCTTATACAGATTTTGAAATATATTATTTTCCAGACACTAGTGATGTATGTAGCATGAGATGGAAGAGGCCATGTGTGGGCAGTGTTATCTTAAATGCAGATAGTTGCAACATTTTTGTCTCTTATTGCAGTGGTCGTGGGTGTTTGATAGTTTTTCTCTCCTATTTTGGTATCTCGTCAATACTCCCGCACAACGGCAAAAACAAACACCGCAACATCACAGGCTGTGTATTCAACTTGAAATGTGAAAACTTTGCTTTGGTACATGTTAGGCAATTTACTTTGAGTTTGCACACTTAATTCAGTTTTGTGCATAAGCTTTTATCAACATTATGTAGAAAAAAAATGTTAGGTTGATAGTGTTATGACCTGTGCGGCATGCTGGTGCAGTGGGTAGTGTTGCTGAATCACAGCTGCGGCATCACCGGTTCGATCTTCTGGGCGTCATGTTTCTTTCAGGGTCTCTGGTTTCCTCCCACTTCCAAAATAAAAATTCTCCCTGCATTGCCACTGTAAGTAAAGGAGAGAGACAGAATGTGTGTGTGTGTGTGTGTGTGTGAGAGTGTGCGTGTGTGTGTGTGCGTGTGTGCGTGTGTGTGTGTGTGTGTGTGTGCGTGTGTGCGTGTATGCGTGTGTACGTGTGTGCGTGCGTGCATGTGCACCCATGTATATTGCTCTGTAATGGACTTACGCCCAGTGTTTCTCGGATAGGCTCCGGATCCACCGTGACCCTGACCAGGATAAAGCAATTACTGAAGATGAATGACATTTTAAATTTGACGGTTCATTATGTAATATCATTATTTAATGCCACGTCCAGCTTAAAGACTGTGATGTATAGCTTGGAAATTTTTCCATTCCTTTTTTGTCCTTAAGTGAAACAAATGTGTATCTTACTCATTGTATGCGCTGCTTTCATGTAATTTATATCTTTAAGCTTTTGTTGTACCATGAGGAAAAAAACTGAAAAACTGACGTTTTAGAGCGTTTTCGCATTAGTCCTTCCCCACGTTGGCCAACGTTCACATTGTTTTTTTGTTCTCAGTTCTCGGGTACATTTACAGTATTTACATTAGTTGCTGTCTCTGATACAGCAAGTGGCATCTTCTTGGGTTGTGAGCCGATATTAAACATAAGATAAGAAAAGAAACAAAGAAGTTAACTTTCGCTTCATGCCTAATATAATTGATATTTTGAAAAAAAGATGTCAAGAGCGATCTACTTCCGTTATCGTGTACGAGTGGTTCCATATCTGATCCGAATCATATCTGGTTCCAGAGCACGGAACGATTGTGTTCACACTGATCAAAACGAACCAGATTTTGGGGTCAGGTTTTTCAAAAAATGATTCCAGGGCCCTAATGTGACAACGCCCTTAGAAGTTACAGGTCTTAAGGCTGTCTTTTAAAAGCGGACCAACCATGTCTGAAAACTGTTTGAGACGAACCTCCTTTCATAGGTAAAGTTCTGGATTCTGTACAGACGCGATCCTAAATTATAATGCCTTCAGCTTTTATTACGAACTTGTAATGATTTTTTTCTTTTTTCTGAGCTGTGTCAGCTTAGTGAAATTAAACGTTTGTGTTTGTGTGTATTTTCTAGGAGGATAAGAAGCTTGTGCATGGCTACATTTGCGCTAAAAACATTCTTCTGGCTCGAGATGGACTTGACGGCGACGGAGGTCCCTTCATCAAACTCAGTGACCCTGGCATCCCCATCACCGTGCTAACGCGAGAGGGTAAGAGCCTTGCCGGTCTTCATACGACAAATCATTTGTGTGTGTGTGTATATATATATATGCACTGAAGGGCTTGAAAAGGGCTTGAAATGAGCTGGCTAGCTAAGCTGAGCCGGCTACTATGGATTCCAGTCCTGTTAGTTTGAGGTATGTGTAAGTATGTGTGAAGGAAAAAGGAAGGAGTGAAGAACAACCGTAAGTGATGAGCACGTCATTACTGTCAGGTCAAAAAAGCGACGTTTCCTGGATGCTTTCAGCAGAGGAGGGACGGAGTGTGATACAGATAAGGCATAGTGTTTTGTATTAACAGTGAGTATTAGCGGATGACTCTCTCTATTAGGACAATAAAACAGACATGGATCTTAAGTAAAGTATTCACTTTTTTCCCCCAGTTGATTTACTAATAAGAAGTTATATTATAAAATAGTGTGAAACATATGCATACACTTTACACTTTAAAGTATCATGTCCTGAGGGCTACATCTCAACAACATACTATTAAGTACATTTACTGCCCTACGTTTCTCACATTAGCAAACCCTAAAGGTGTTGTAGGTTTTTATTGTTTACGACAGACATATGCAGTAGTTTAACGCGGTGTGTTTTGTGTAGTATGTGAGACGAAGGTGTGTGCTGCGCTTGTGGAATGTGAAGGAACAGATTGGTGTAACTGACAGGAATCCTGCTGGCGCTCATCCAGCCCCTCTGTACTGAATCATCGTGACCCGGATTGGTCCTGTCGAGCGGCGCGCTTGGAGGAAAGACTGGTTTTGTGTGCTCGTGAGAGGGAGGAACAGAATACTGACAGTTTAGAAAACATGGCTTTGGAGAGAGACTTTCTGTCAGCGCAAAAAGTAATTAAACAAGTGCAGCACGAGAGAGAAAGAGAGAGATGTTTTTATAGTAAATTTTGTCTGTAGAATCTGTAGACTTCTTCATTGTTGACTGACTGGATTTACTTCCTGTTAAATCCTGCAGCATGGAAGATCCAAAATCCAAATCAGGCTTTCTGACCTAATTATAATAATAATAATAATTATGGTGTTATAAATAAATAAAAGAAAAACACTGCATGTTGAGCATGCTTTAGTAGACAGTGGTCGACTCGTATGTATCAAAATATGCAGCGTGTGTTAGACACATTAGAAAGCGATGACTAAAGCAGTAATGCATTTACTAAGCAGGTGCATCATTATCAGCACTGGTTAGAGCTGCAGTTCCTGTCTAGACCAGTTATTTTCATTGGAAGTCTTCCAGTTCCAACATTTGTTACTCTTCTTTTCCAAGGAGATTGCAGTTTCCAGTGTCGCACAAAGCTGAAACTCGGGGCCTGATTGTAGTAACAAAATATTTACACTGTACAGCAAACCGTGCATGTTTGTGCTTGCTTTAGAGTGTGTGGACCGGATTCCGTGGATCGCTCCCGAGTGTGTGCAGGATACAGCCAACCTGAGCGTCGCAGCAGATAAGTGGGGCTTTGGAACGACTCTGTGGGAGATATGCTATAACGGAGAAATTCCCCTGAAAGACAAGAAACTCACAGAGGTAAACACACACACCCACACACACCTACACACACCTACACACATACTCGTTCATATACACATTCATACATAGGAAAAAAACCTGGCTATTAATGTAACATTGATCCCTGCCCCCCGCTCTCTTCACTCTGAGTAGAAGGAACGGTTTTACGCAGCTCAGTGTCACTTGGCCACACCGGACTGTGAAGAGCTTGCTAACCTCATGACCCACTGCATGACCTACGACCCCCATCAAAGACCCTTCTTCAGGGCCATCGTCCGAGACATCGACATGGTGGAAAAACAGAGTAAGAATTGATCTATTTAAGATCTACATACAGTGCTTGTCAGTGCTTGTTGAAAATGTGTCGCAATTCTGAAGTCATTTCAAATGCAACTCCTTAAAAGAAGTTTTATTCAGATCTCTGCATTCTAAAGCAAATTATTATACTGTATGAACTGCACTGTAGCCAAGTAGTCCGAGTCTTGTTACTTGTTTTTTTTTTTTTAAATGTCTTAAATTAGTTTGGAAAAATGATTTGCTTTTAAATAGATAACAGACTATAGTTTTTAAATCATTGAATGTGAGCAATCTTCTCGCAATTCTTTTTCATGCATTGTTATTTATGAAACTATATATTTATTACAGTAAATTAGAGTGCACATACTGTACACTATATTGCCAAAAGTATTTGAACTTGAGTAACATCCAATTCTTAATCCATAGGATTTAATATGATGTTGTCCCACCCTTTCATAGCTACAACAGCTTCAGCTCTGTTGGTACTGGTATGAGTTTTTTTCTTCAGGCGTTCGGCTCAGCCGCTTACATTCAGAGAAAGGAACTCTTAATGCTTCAGCATTTTGGAAAATTTCATGCTTCCGACATTATGAGAACAGTTCGGGGACGACTCCTTCCTGTTCCAACATGACTGCGCACCAGTGCACAAAGCAAGCTCCATAAAGACATAGATTATCGAGTTTGGTGTGGGAAGAACTTGACTGGCTTCAATCCGATAAAACACCTTTGGGATGAATTAGAGCGGAGACTGTGAGCCAGGCCTTCTCGTCCAACATCAGTGTCTCATCTCACAAATGTGCTTCTGGAATAATGGTCCAACATTCCCATAAACACACTCGTAAAGCTTGTAGAAAGCCTTCCCAGAAGAGTTGAAGTTGTTATAGCTGCAAAGGGGGTGGGGCCAACATCATATTAAACCCTATGGATTAAGTATTGGACGTTACTCAAGTTTATGTGCATGTGAAGGCCAGCGAGCGAATACTTTTTGGTAATATAGTGCATGTCTATGGTCCCATAAGGTTATTTTCTTTCTCTTTTTAACATATCCTGACTCCCAAATGCAGAAGCAAGATACAAAGGAGAAGTATTAATTTGGAGGTGAAACAAAAGGTTGCACTTTAGTACCCTATAGAGACCATTGCTAAGTATATAGTACAGTGTTTAAAAAATGTCCCGATCACATAATATCCAGTTTCACAGAACACATTTCGGACATTAAGTGACATCGTTGTTGTCGCTGTGTTTCTACTGCTCCTGTCAAGAGGTCACCACACAGTGCGTACCATCAGATTTGTGCACAACTTTGGCACCTCTTTTGACACCATTCCTCCCATTTTAGCCAGAGTTAGAACCAGTACTGCGTCCAGTGTCTGGGAATTGGTGTCAGGCGAGAACCCTACCCCTACTTAAAACTAAGTAATACAGATACCTCGTGTAATCGAAAAAACATCTGTCATTAGGATTGGCTTCAGTTTGCTGTGTTCTGCTTGGGGTGTGTACGTAAATGTTTTCCTATCATTTGATCCAGAATAAATTATTTGGCTACGCTCTGCTGAATATATCAGCCGAGAATACATTTTTTAAAGTTGTAAAAAATAAAAAAAAGGTTGAAAAAAATCTTTTTTTATTTTATTTTTTTATTAGATTAATCTCACTGAAAATAAATTAAATATAACTATTAATTAAAGTAAACATGTTCTGGTGGTGGTGTTTATAATCCTTTTTTTTCTTGTGTCAATCAAGGTACTGTATGTGGCACTGTTATTCAAACAAAATGTGATAATTATATGTCCTTTGGCACAAATACAGTGAGCAGCTAGTGTTAAGACTCAGTTAACTTTCTCATGTCCCTGCAGCTTTGTTTAAAACACTGACCCCATGTGGTTTAAAATGAGACCTGCAAGGCTGAGTAATGATGCAAAACAATCCATGTGACAGTAAAATATGTCAATAAAACATCTAAATGCTTTTCTTCACCAGTTGATCTCAGTCAGTGGTTTTGAAAAAAACAAACCATTGATATAGATTGATATAGACACTCTGGATTGAGTGTGTTTCCATTTTCCCATATGTACTTTTCATGAGAAGTAGTGAGAAGCTTGTCCTGCTTGGAAATTTTAACAAAGCTGACTAAGAAGATGCCAAGTGTGACAAACAGAATAGTGTTGTGTTTTTGATGACACCTTTCTTGGTCACCGTATCATTTTGGGTTACATAACATTAAGGAAATGAAGAAACGTGGTTTATATGATTCTAAAGTGTGATGCATTGCGTGTATTTTGTCTGTAGATCCCTCGATTAAGCCTGTTCCCACCCTAGAAGTCGACCCCACAGTGTTTGAGAAGAGATTCCTCAAGAAGATCAGAGACCTAGGAGAGGTAATTCTCCCATCTTTGTACCTCTGATACGGAAATGATAATTGCTTTGTCGCTTTTGTGCCAAGTGGAATTAATGTACGTCACTGTGGTCTTCGTGTGTGCTACAGGGGCATTTCGGAAAGGTTGAGCTGTGTCGATATGACCCGCGTGGGGATCGGACAGGAGAGTTGGTGGCGGTAAAGTCCCTGAAACCAGAGAGCCGGGAAGAGCAAAGCGGCAATCTGTGGCGTGAGATTGACATCCTGAGGGAACTCTACCACGAGAACATCGTCAAATACAAGGGCATCTGCCAGGAGGAGGGTAATGAACCCAAACCAACACACTTACTTTCTTGTCAGAATATATTTTATTTTATTAGATGGAATATAAGATCATACGTTATTCTTTACTGTGTTTTAGGTGGCAGATCCATCAAACTCATCATGGAGTATTTACCAGCAGGCAGTCTGAAGGAGTACTTGCCTAGAAACAAACTACAGACCAATATGAAGACCCTGCTGAGCTACGCTGTCCAAATCTGCCAGGTCGTTGATACAGCCATATTCTAAATCTTCTAGGTCACAGATCCATGGGAAATGATTTTAAATTGGCGTTACTGTTACTTCAGGACAGAAGGTTTTTAGTATGTAGTCTGATTAGTCAAGATTAGTCTTGAGTCTTGAGTTCAAGAGTCAGTAAGAAATCTGGTGTCAGTCTGCTTTCAACACATTTGGAATACGAAGTACTTACAGGATATAAAAGCAGTCATATTGCAGTAGTACAGTGTAGCTAGAATATAGTGTAGAAATAAAATTTTGGATATACAGTAAGTCCCTGACTTACGAACATTTGAGTTACAAATTTTTCGCAGATACGGACAGACCATGCATCTACGAACAAATCCTGGAAGTAGGTCACGTGTATTGTACAAAATAATCAGTATAACAATGCAGTGCACCAGATACAAATCATTTACAATTATATATAATATTTTCAGTGTGGAAGTGAATGTATACAATGTCCGAAGTCTGGTTTATTGTATCTGCGTGTGGGGGTGCGGGAGAAATGATTCGGCCTCCCCCGTTTCAATTAATCAGTCCGGGAGCACAATAATAATAGAAAATAGCTGTCCTGTAAAGCTGTCCTGATGGTGATTAATCCTAATTTTGGAAAGTCTCAGTCCGAAACAGCTCTGAGACAAAATGGTGTCTGTAAACAGTATGTAGCGTTGTCCTCCCACTATGTCTTCCCCGGGCTGCATCACAGAGATTTCCGTCACAATCTGGAGTCGAGAGAATAATGCGGAACCAAAACAACAAACCTGTGTGTTTGTTTGTTTGTTTTTGTCTTTACATTGTTTATTTCTGTCCAAGGTGTACAAGACTCACTTTGTCAGACTTACAAACGCATCCGACTTACGAACGGAACTTCCGGTACTAGATTGAAATCTATTGCCTTACCATATTTTGTAGCTCTGACACCTTGAACCTTTTGCTCTTCAGGGTATGGATTATCTGGGCTCTCGGAATTACATCCACCGAGATCTGGCCGCTCGGAACGTCCTGGTGGAGAACGAGAGCACGGTGAAGATTGGAGACTTTGGCCTGACTAAAAGCATTAAAGACAACGAGGGCTACTACACAGTGAAGGACGACCTGGACAGCCCAGTATTTTGGTGAGCCATTCTGAAGATACAAAAATTTCATGCATAAGGTCGTTTATTGCCATGCGCACGCACATAAAGGATGTGTAAAGGTTATTTAAATACTAACGTCATTGTTTGCATAGGTGCTGTATTATTCCCTGTGTCCACATGAAGTCAGTAAAAATATAAGCCACGTCTGGGGATATTTCGATCCACAGAGAGTTGTGGTGTGCAAGCCTGAGGTGTGTAGCAGGACGGAAGTCTCAAAGGCAGGGGTTTTAAACTTTCATGAGTAGGAATAGTAAAATTCAGTACAAAGAGAAAAACACTAAAAGTTTTAAATGACACGTCTTTCATTGGGTTTACATTTGAATAGAAATCACACTGGATTCTGGCTGAAATATTTAGGGGAAAATAATACATGATAATTTAGCTCTAAATATCTTACCTGGCTCAGTCAGTTCACATCACATGATGGCTTTTAACCTTTTTTCGGGACGTGCCCTGCGTAATGGAGTTACACTCGCCGGGACGCCGCAGGCAGACGCACAGTGGGGGAAAATTTCTCGTAATAGTTCTCAGAGAAATACTAATCAGGAGCTTTAGCTGCCGGTAAGCGGGTTTGCAGGGGTATTATGTGCGCATTGTGCGTCACATTTGTGCAGCTCTGGAAAAGTACAAGTGGGTTTTAATGGCCCGCTTTGTTTCTGTAAGCCTCAGTAACACTCTTGTGCCATGGCCAAAAGTGTTTACGTCATTAATAGGTCAAGTATGAAGTTACCTACCCAGATTTAACTGTGTGTATCTTTTGTTATTTGATGCAGTAAACATGATGATTTTACTGTAGTTTATTGTTTTATTTGTGATATTAATAAAAGAAATGATTAAAATCATGATTAGGGAGAGAGAGAGGATTAGAAATAAAAGGGATCAGTGACCAGATGGATTAGAAAGACAAACACATCAGCTTAGAATAACACACGTATCAGTTCCGTACACGGCAAAATCTCTTTTTCATTGTAGATCATTGTAATAAACTCTTTATTGTGACAGTTTAATTCTTGAATGTTTTATTGCCGTGCGTTTATTATTGATTATGTGCAAAAGGATGTTAATTATGGCTAATAATAAAAAATAAAAATAGACTAGAATATCGAACTGCGCGTCACTCCTAGATGAAGTGGAAAGTGTTGGGTCATACGAGGAGACAGAGACAGGGGTCGGAGTGAAAGAGAGAAGCTTTGAGCCACAGCCAGCAGGAAGAGTGTTTGAATGTGCTGTAACTCAAAAACAGGTTAAATTATGTTGGTGTATGGCTTACTTTTTTTCTTTTTTTTTTGTTCCGTGTGCCCACCTTTTTAACTTTGAGCACCCGCCCCTCTAAAGGTCTCTGCACGGCCTGGGTAATTTCCACGTAAAGGTCAAGTAAAACGTAGCAAAACATTTCTTAATAGCAGTTGAGAAAGTGCAGAACAGTCTGTAAGTTTAATGTGTTACTTGTTTAAGATGTGAAGAATGAAACAGGTGCATTGCTTGCTCAGACACACGGAGTAAACACACATAGTTTATACATGGGGTCTTAAAAAATTGACATTATTTGAAATATAGTAACTAGGTGTCGTAGGCAAACGTTATTAAATAGGCTTCATGTTGAAAAATAAAAGATTTATTTGTCAAAGTTCCAACAACATATTCAAACGCATATAGATTTTACAACCCATGTTCAAAATGTCATCCAGCTCCAACACACTGACTTTCGGCGAGTCCCTCATGCGATCAACTGTAGCACGGGGATTTTCTTCCCCCCAAATGCGAACATTGTGCTTGTTGACTTTGCCATTCGAATTAAATGTCATCACTGGAAACAAGCCGCTTTGTGAACTCCTCATCTTCAAGTTTCTGCTGCGTAGCGACACAGAATGAAACATAACTTTAACATTTAACGTTTCATGTAGTTTTCATACATCGCAATAAATTTCGAGATCATTTGAGCGATGTTGTTAAACTACGAAATGATATGAATTTTTTTTTTCGGGACACCTTGTATATACAAAGGAGCCCAAAAAATACACACACTTGTACACACTTCAACTCGCATCGAATTATGGCAGCAATGTGCACGTTTTTCATGTTGAAGTTTTTCTGCCCTTCGTACGTATGTGTAAAAATGAATTTTATTTGATAGAATTTAGCTGTTGTTTAGCCAGTCTTTAATTAGTTAATAGTAGTCCGTTAGTTAGTAATTAATAGTTCATCTTTAATATTTTGTGAAAACCATTTGCGGTAATTCGCAAATCATTTGCTCCTACCATGCAGGATGTAGTGCTGCCTGCCAGTGTGTGAATAGTTCAGAGCACACCACCACCACCACCACCTTTAGGATTATAGCAGAATAGCAACATTTTACAACCTCACATGCAAACATTTATAAATTATATAAAGTATTCACCGCCAGGGTCCGGGTTCGATCCCCGGCCAGACTCGATTCTCGTCTCTGTGTGCATGGAGTTTCCATGTTCTCCCCGTGCTTGGTGGGTTTCCTCCGGGTACTCTGGTTTCCTCCCACAGTCCAAAGACATGTAGGTTAGGCTAATTAGCGTTCCCAAATTGCCCGTAGTGTGTGAATGAGTGAGTGTATGTGTGTGTGTCTGAGCCCTGTGATGGATTGGCACCTTGTCCAGGATGTAACCTGCCTTGTGCCCTAACAGTCCTGGGATAGGCTCCAGGCTCCCCATGACCCTGAATACAGGATGAAGTGATATAGATGATGAGTGAGTGAGTGATAAAGTATTCATTTTGGAGTCAGTATAGTGATACATGAATTGCCACACAAGTCTAGTACAGAGTGTTTATTGATGAGCTCTGTGGCCATATGGCTCGTGCTGTTTGAGCCATGTATGAGCCGTGATCCTGTGTGACAGTCTCTCTCTCTCTCTCTCTCTCTCTCTCTCTCTCTCTCTCTGTGTGGTATAGGTATGCTCCAGAATGCCTGGTTCACTGTAAGTTCTACCGAGCGTCAGATGTCTGGTCATTTGGAGTGACCATGTACGAGCTCCTGACATACTGCGACGCCTCATGCAGCCCCATGTCGGTAAGCAGTCTGTCATTAATCTTTGATGACCCCAGTCTGAATGTTTCACAGCCCACTAGCTCATTAGGGGTGAAGAGTGCAATCCAGTGCAAGTCGTGTCCTAATAATCTGAACATTTCTCTGGAACATTAAAATCATCGACTGGAGTAGTGGAGTACTGCTGCCATGATGTCACTTTGTTTTGACGATGACGTCGTGTTGCTGAAAAATATTTGTTTTACTCAACACTTCATGAAGAATGGAAATGAAAAATACACATTTCATACACAATTTTCTTATGATTCTGTAAAGCTGTTTTGCGACAATGAACAATGTTAAAAGCTCTTTAGGAATGAAATTTAATCTCACAACTGTGCTGTATATCTGTTTATGAACACAGTTCTTATGTCTTTTAGATGACTTGATACAAGCCACAGTGCTGTTTAGTTTTCAAATCTGAATGTGTAGCTGATTCAGAGTTTGCGACCTCAGATTTTTTCTTTGAATCAAACTAATAATTGTACGAAAAAAATCCCGTAATTTCGCAGAAACCGCAAATATCCTCCGCAATATTTTAATGCGTTTTAACGCTAAACTATTAAGAACAATACAGTTTATACATTTTGTAACATAATATTATTATATAATGTAATTTCAGACAAATGTCCATATAAAATATACTGTGTACATTTGTTTAGTTCTGTAGCGAGAACACAAAGCAATCGTAGCTTGGGATGCTGAATTATTATCGTAGTTATTAGTTAACATACTTATACCAAAGTACATATAGAGGTAACATATAGAGGTATTTTACATTCCAGCACTGCGGGAGACACAGCAGTACAGGACAGTACTTTACAGTATATGGATTCACCTTTACATCCCTTTTCTTTCTTTCTTTTGGGTGACGTACAGTATTAAACTGAGTTTGAAATTAATTTACAGTGTTTTGGGAACATATTAAGGGTTTAAACTATAAAAAGACAAAAATCTTGTTTTTTCTTTTCTTCTTACAATTCGTGGGTGCTCTAGGAACGGACTGTAACCTCCGCTAACTTTGTGGGTCGACTGTACACAGATGTACACACAGATAGATTTTTATGGTCTTTATCGTACTGTCCAGGTATTCAACACCAGAAATGTCGGTTAGCATCTGCAAGAAGTGCCGCGTATCAGCATTACAGATTAGCTGAAGGTGTGAGAGTTATGTAGAGATTTGGTTAAACTCGGCCCTTGACTGAGTGAAACACTGCTCTAGTGTCTGCTGCTAATGAAAGAGCCTTTTGTTCAGTGAGCCGTGTGGAGGCTCACTCGCCGTCTGCCAGATGGCGCCAGTCTGTGCCCATGGTGGCAGACGCCGTGCCCAAAGTGTGTTCACTCCGCTACCCATATAATCCACTCCATGGAAAAAAGTACAGACTAGAGAGTATCGTGTTATTGATTTTTTTTTTTTTTTCGATTAGTCAAACGTTGACAAACAGATGAAGGCTTGTTTTAAGCAGAATTGACTGAAATTCGACTCGGTCCCCCTCCAGGTCTTCCTCAAGATGATTGGACCAACCCATGGACAGATGACTGTCACCAGATTGGTCCGGGTTCTGGAGGAGGGGAAGAGATTGCCCAAGCCAGATATCTGTTCTGACAAGGTAAAACATGTAACACACACACACACACACACACACACACACACACACAGATCAGCTGATAAAGGAGGAATAGGAAATGCAAATTTGTGGAAATAAAAGCAACATGTTCGCCTTGTTGCCTCAAGTCAGTCAGGTTACTTCAGCAGGCAGACAATGTAATGTGCCAGTCATATTCTAGTTCTGCTCATTTATATTTAATATACCATTTGTGATTTGTTAGTTTTTCTTAACCAGTAACAACTATTTTTTGGAGAGAGTATTATTTAATATTTTTAAAAACGTTTTTATTAAACACTAGACATACACTTTACGTTTACAAAATACGTGTTCATCAATACCTGCTGCATTGTTCACGGTTTCTTGCAGCCACCCCTTGTTTCTTCATATTTTGCTTCCAAAAAGCAGAACTTTCTGTTTTTTTCTGCCTCTTATATCTCAGTCCAGTCTCTATTCCTGACCAGGTGACCTATAAATTATTCAAGCATGAAAAGACACCTAACTTAAGGCATGACTCAGTGAGAAACAGGTGCAGATGATGACATGATGATTAGTTTACTGCTGATGCTGAATGCTGAGTTGTTGGGACAGACGAGAGGGGAAAGGAGGTCGCTGCTGAGGCTGTGACATAAACAATCAGTTACAATAAATTCTTTAGGTACTTTGCAGTCCGTCACAGTATAACATTTGTTCTCATTGCGTTATTCTACAGTACATCATTTAATATGAAGAAATGAGGTGTGGTTCAAGTCTTTTGCGCAGTACTGTAATTACAGGTCAGGTTAATGGAATGGAATGTGATGGACAACACCCTGGACTTTAATAAAACCAAAATGCATTTTCAGCAATAAACTATAACACTGCTATATATAGTACCACAGAAAAACATCACAAAATATCATTTTAGTTTTTTTAAAATTATTATTTCAGTGTATTATTTCCACATGTTTTCGCTTAGTTATACACAGTATCCTGACACATCAGCTAAGAAAGTGAAGTGCACTTTTAAAAAACGAAGTGTACTTTTATTGGTTCCTGACTCCTCAAAGTCGAAATCTCATTATTTTCATATTTTGCTTCATTTTTGATCGAATGTTCACTGACTCTGCCGTCTCCTGTCAGGTGTACGCTTTAATGAAGAGGTGCTGGGAGAGCACACCTGACAAAAGGATCGACTTCAAAGGCCTCATCGCTGCTTTTCAGCAACTGCTTGGCGACAGCATGTAACCAAGGAAACCACGATCTGCAGTTACACACTCCACCCGCCAGACCAGAGACTGCGCTAAGGTGTCGCCACGGTGAACTTCTTTTTTTTTTAACGCAAAGGAGACTTCGGGAGAACATTTTTTTTTCCACTTTGTTCGTCCAGAAGGAGCTTTCACGTGTTGCGTTCCACTGATTTACTCACAAACTGCGTGTGTCACGGTGTCACCACAGGCTGCGGTTATGACGCCGAGTGAAATCATCCTTCAACCACAGGGCACGGAGCAGCACGTTTATAACTCGCAAGACCTACACGCCGTCTATCCTGTTATACCCACACTTCCTGTACTTATGTCAGCGACTGCGCCGAATTATTTCTCTTTTTTGTTCAAACGCAATTTTATATTCCTAATGTACTTTTATGCAGTCAGTTTTTATTTTTGTTACACATTTTCATCAGTGTGAGTTTGAGCGATGTTTGCCGAAGCGCGTCACCGCATGTCACATGTACAGCGAGAGAAAGAAGAGCCACAGGAAGAGAGAGAGAGAGAGGAGTTTCAACACATGATTGCTTTGCAAGCCTGATCTGGGACACTTGGTCATGAGGACACACACAGGAGTTGGGAGAAAGTTCCTTCTTTTCCACAGAACGTTCTGGAACCTATGTTTCATAGCATTTTACTTCTCACGCACTTCTCTGTTTATGACGAAAGACTGAAAAGACAGTATTTTTTTTTTTTGCCATGCATTGTGCCTACAGTAGGCACTAGAGGACAGTAGAGATTACAGAATATCACCTTATTACTATCTTAAATCCAGTAAGACATATTCTTGCTCAAATGTTACATAAAGTCAAGAAGCATTTTAAGTCTGAGGCTGCATATTTTAGCATTTGTATCTACAGAAATTAAAAGTGAAATTTATTGGGGCCAGTATGCATTGTTAAAAAGCTGTATGCTCATTATTCTCCTTGTAAACTAAACTATTTTCTCATCTCCTGGGTAAATGCATCAGATTTGTTTTCTGCTGCGGTTTCCTTCAAGTGTGGATTTTTTTTTGTGATTTCTGCTAACGCCGAGACACGCTGTAAGGCGCCGGTGTAGCGCCGAGTGGAACAGCAACAAGATGGCAGTGTGGGAGAGAAACACAGCAGGGGACACACAGCTCCTTCAGCACAGCTCCGTCTCTTTATTGCGGAATGTAAAACAATTCTTTCAGCTCAAAAAAGAAAAAGAAAAAAAAAACCTAAACTATTTTATTTTCCCCCAAGAATAAGACAAATAGTATCCAATAAAGGAAAAAAATTACATAAATAGACAAATAAATACAAATAATTATTTCTTTTACTGCTATTTAAAACACATAAGAGATCAGACCTATGAAAAAGAGAAAAGGAACACAAAAAAAGTATTTGTGCTAGAGTAAGTAAGTACAGAGGAGTAAAGACATGCTTAAATTCCACCGTACCGAAAAAAAAAACAGCTTATTCACAGAAAGCAATATCAGTATAATTTGGATATAAAATATTGCAAAATCTGAATTCCAGGTGAGAAAAAAAGAAAGAGAAAAAAGTAGAAACGTTAAATATAAATGAAGGTTGTAGACGTGTAATGTCTACACAGCACAAAACAAGCCTTAGTGTTTACAGGTTCACCTGTCTAACTGCAGGGGAACTCGAGTATTTAATTCAAGAAGAAACTTCAGTATTGCAAAGCCAGCACATTTACACGCACGCACGCACGCACACATACATACATATAACACACAAACTGCGCTTTAAGGTTAAGACACGCAAGCATACAAAGTGTAGACTCTGGCTTTTTACACACACGACCTACTCTGATGATCAGAAATACACCGAGTGTTGTAAGGGGTGAACTTTACATTCAACATGAACAGCAGGCACAGCAGGAACCCCCCACAACCCCCCCCCCCAGTCTACTAATCGACAGACCGAACCAGACATCTAGAGCTCGGGGGCAGACTGTAAAACCTTTTACACTCTCACGCAGACAGCTGATGTAGTGTAGTGTTAGTGACGGGTAAGTGAATTGTGTGACGAGGTAAGCGTGCTTTTATAATAATAATAATAATAATTATAATAATAATCCCTGTCGAGGTGGAATCAGCAGTGCTCAGGCTGGACACGGAGCCGTCAGACACTGTGGAGAGACGCACTGAGCACGGGAGAGCCAGCACGACGGACAGACAGACGATGGCTGTGTTAAAAAACAAACAAACAAACAAACAAAAAACAAACAACAACAACAACGGCGTGCTGGTAGCTGGTACAGGAAAATAATCAACAACTCATGGCGTAACAGCATGTCTTGGAGTGTTTCATTAAATTCTTGACGAGATCTATGTATTAACGAACACTTGTTGCCATTTTTATTTCCATTTAGAGTTACGTTTGATGTTGTGCAACGTGTTAAGTCGCACACGTTGTAAACACTCCTGACCTCAGCAGTAGGCGTTTTGACATTATGCATGATTGATTTGTACCGTACCCAGGAACGATTGATCCCACGCTGGCCAGCCTTTACGTTATTTTTGTTCTCCGTACTCGGGTGCATTTTCCGATTGAACACAAGAGAAGAAGAAAACAAGGCAGTTCACTTTCACGCTATGCGTGATGTTATTGATATTTCTGAAAAAATGTCTGGCTCTCGCCTGCCTTCCCACTTTATCAGCTACAACTAAAAAAAAAAATATATATAATGTAAATATAAAATAAATAACAAAGTAGCTGATTGGTGCGTACTACGCGCATACAGAGTTTGGTGATGTTGCTGACGTCATGTCTAAACAGCTATCTACTTCTGTTCTCAGATACGAATGGATCCCATATCTGATTCGATCTGGTCGGTCTCGAGAGCTGCTCCATGTGGGACTTGGGGACGGTTCCTGAATCTGGAACGATTGTGTTCTCGCTGATCAAAATGATGAGGTCAAGTGTTTTTGGAAACGATCCTGGGGCCCTAATGTAAAATCGCCTTACAGTATAGCTCTCTCTTCAAGACAGAGAGAGAAAACATGGAAGTAAAGCTTCTGTTGTTGAGGTTTCTTTACTAAACATTACAAGGTGCAGTAGAACTGGAGACTCCTTCCTTCCATAAGTCTCAAATACACAGAAATCTTCACCATATTGACGATTATATAGTTAAACACGGCATTTCTAATCTGTTTCCCATTGGTTTCTGGAGTTACCTACTTTATATCATATCACCACACTGGATTTCTACGTGTATATCTTCTATATGTAATTGTTTTTCAAGTTTGTTTGGAATTGTCATGAAATTTTCTGTTTTAAAGTAAATTCCAAACGTGATACTTAAAGTATTCCAATACTATGTACGGGCTTTGAGGATTCCCATGCTGAGTGGAAGATAACCCTGTGATTGGAACATAACGCCACAGCATCCAGCCAATCAGAGGGAAGATTTCACACATCACGTTCACGCTCGTCTTTAAAGGAATCCTCGTCTTCAAATGATTTGGTTCTTTTACAGTACTGAGTCGTATTTCCTCATTTTATTATTATTATTATTTTTTTTTTTTACATAAAAGTTCGCTTAACTGTAAGATGTTAGTTAACATGAACAAACCATGATCTTCTGGAAGAACAGACTGAGGAGGAGCTTGAATGTTTGAACGAGTTAGATTTAGATCTCAGTCGGGATCTTAACGCACACTCAGGCTCTAATATGTGCATGAGTTCAGAAACAGATATGAATTCATCATCGTCATCATCATCATCGTCATCATCAGGCATATGCTGAACAAACCACAGCTGATGTACTACTATATTTAAACAAGCATCAGTGATGATGATTACTGAAGGGTTTGTTCAAGTTAATGAACTTCGTTAGTTAAAGGAACGTTTTGATGCTGTAGACAGCGGACACGCCGGGGAATCACGAGAGATCCACATCACTCTCTGCGCTGACCAAGACACAAATGTGAAACCATCCTCAGCAGGAATTAACACTACTGAATGCACAGGGTGCACTTTTTATCTCACACACACACACACACACACACATATAAAAAAGAATGGCTTCTGGAGTGGGTGAGGACATCAGGCTAGTCAACACAATCACTTAGTATAAATAAAACACACACACACACATACACACACACTAATCTAAATTGCTGACTACAGCAGGAAAAGCCTGTACACTTACTGCTATGAAACAACAAAGTCAGACCGTCTCTGAGCAGACAATCCCCACACACACACTCACACACTCACTCTCACACACACACACACACACACACACAAGCGCTATGGCTTTGAGCTGTTCAAATGTGGTTAAATATCATTTACAAAAACAATTCTCCCAATCAAGGAGCCGTAAAGAGAAGCACTTATTCCCAATCAGTGTTATTATTACACTCATATGTTACAGTAACGCGCACACACACACACACACACACACCCTTCTACACAGCATTAAGGTATCAGCGTGAGAGCAAGTACACTATATCAAAGCTGTTTAACTAATACCCACAACACACACACACACACACACACACACACACACACGCACACACACACACACACACACACACACACACACACACACACGTCCCCAGCAGCATCACGTCCTTATTACAATTGGTACTAAGAGCAATATTACTATTGCGGCAGGTAAAGATTTCCATCTCAGCGGAACAACAATAAAAAAAAAAGTCCACCCTGAAACCGAAGGCTGCAGAGAGCAGAGCATACACACACACACACGCGCACACACATCTTAACAGAGAAATCTTACTCTTTATTGCCTTTAACCTGGAGCACGGCCCATGTGGAGGCTGTGTGTTTCAGACGTGAGCGCGGCCTGTGTTAAGGCTCCGTAGTATAATGGCTGATTTTTCCTACATTTACAGCACTATGTACAGTGTTTCTCCCTCATACACAGACACACACACACACACATTTCTATAGGCAGGGATTTGTCCAGGTGAGTGGATCAAAGACGAAAAGTGCTTTTAAGACAAAATAACATGCCGCGGTGAACAACTCGCACTTGAGTTATGGCTTTTCATATTTGTCGGTCCGTTGGTGGTTTTACACGCTGAATACGAATGTAAAACTTTTCAAACATTTCAACATTGAAGATTTTACTCCTACTTTATTTTACCTTTATGAGATAATACACAGTTGTATGAAAAATTTGGGCGTCCCCGACCAAATCACATATTGTTCAATTTTGAGTCGTTATCAGGTGATACTTTCAGCACAACACACTTCATGTTAAGACCAGAACTAGAAGGAACACTTCGGTTCCACTATTGCACAATTATTATTGCAAAAGAAATGATTGATACTCAAGGTTGCTTCCTCATGTGGTCTCAGGGAGTTTCTCCATGCTCCGTAGGAATCGACACATACATTTAAAATCTATTGGTTTCCCCAAATCTGTGATGGTGAAGGGCTTTGCTCAAGGGCTTGACAGTGGCAGCTTGGCAGTGCTAGTGCTCGAACCCCCGAGCGGACGACCTGATCAGTAACCCAGAAAATTACTCACTTTGGTCATACAGACCAAACATGTCTATGGCATTTCATTGCCTACGGTATGTGACCTTTTTTATTTCTTATTTTTATGATAGTTGTAGGAATGGAAATAAAATGCATTTCATCATATTACCCAGGTTGTGCTGAAAAGAAAAGAGGATATGTCACTCTATACCAGAGATGGGGAAAAATCGATTCAGTGATGCATCGCTACTTGTTTGTGTGGTGAATCATGTATCGCCATGCTGACTCCAAAATCACTCTCTCACTTATTCACTCATCGTCTATACCGCTCCATCCAGTACACAGGGTCACGCAGGTGACCAAGTCTATCCCAGGAGACTTAGGGCACAAGGCAGGGTACACTCTGGACAGGGTGCCAATCCATCACAGTACTGGCACACACACCGGCATTTTGGGTAGATAAAAACATGAAGCCAAATAGCTTTATCTGCAGGTCTTTGGACTGTGGGAGGAAACCCACCAAGCATGGGGAGAAAATGCAAACTCTATGCACGCAGAGACGGGAATCGAACCCAGACCCTGGTGGTGCAAGACGACAGTGCTAATCACTACACCAGTGTTTTTAATTTTTTATTTTTAGACTTAGGCTGGGGTCGCTCAGTGCTTAAGGTGTTGAACTACAGTTCAGAAGGTCCTAGGTTTAAACCCCTAAACCACTACATTGCCACTGCTGGGCCTTGATCCAAACACTTAACCCTCAATTACTCAGATGAATGTTGAGATAAAAAAACATACAAACAAAAAAACATGCATAAGGGTGTATGGCACATGCTGTAAATGTAAGATGCTCATGGCTGAGTGTTCTGCTCAACCTGCACACTCATTCTTACATCGAGCTTAGAGAATTTGGAGGAATTTAAGGCGGCAAAATGTCTCTTTATAATCTACATGCGACGTTTTAATGTCCTGACACATAATATTTGATCATTTCGTTGAGAAATATTTATGAAGGATGGAATAACAGATAGACGAGCTGTTCAGGGAAAAAAAGTTCTTTAGTTAATTTTAAGTTAAGTTAGAGTCTACACTGCACAATCCTAAAGTCTATAGATTTATTTTATGTAAAAAATTTGAAATAATAATAATAATAAAAAACCCACTGGGTTTTAAGGAATAAACATGACAGCTGTACAAACTATCCAGTAACAGAACTTCATTATCTCATTATCTCACTGACTCATGAATGGTTCTTAACAACACAATTCCTCCAAGTCTAGAGTCTGAATCTATGTAGAATCTGAACACTAAAATGCCCCCCTGCCACGGATTACCCCCCCCCCCCACACACACACCTACATAATCTCTATCTAATCTACTATTATATTAGAACATCATAAATTCATAGCTTTATTAGTATCACATATGATATTACTATTATAATGTTTATTTTGTGGCAGATTTATTTTGCAGGGGTTTGTCATGTAATACAAAAATGTTTACATCAAATAAATATTGTTTATGATTAAATTACACTAAATGATTTTTGTTATAAAATAAGAAATAGAAAATATATACATATATATACAATATATACAATATATATATACAATTTTTTAAAAATCATATACCACATGTATTATTTTATATTGCTTATTTTATAATCAAATTAATTTTGTGTAATTTGTAATTCACAAACCTATGAACTTATGTTCTAATATAATATTTGATATTTTGGAAGTCAAGAACAGCATCTGTAAGAACAAGACACTTTGTGAAGAAGAAGAAAAATGGCATTGCATTGCATCTGATGAAAAGGACAGTTGTTGAAGCACCGGCGTGTTCAGCACTGATTGTGCTTTGGTTATGCAGGGCATGAAGTGGCACAGGAAACCAAGCAAACAAAAAAGAAACCCCCCAGGTGAATCTTTTGGTGAGGTCCTCACACTCTGTCTGATCTTAAACAACTGTGTATGCAACGAGGAGGATCTCAATGGGGAAACTCCCTATGACAAGAAGAGAGCGACTCAAAAGCAGTGCGCTTAGTGATCTGATAAACTGACTCGGAGCGGAGTACTGAACGAAAAGAGAGACTGTGTGAGGTTGTGTGTGTGTGTGTGTGCGCGCGCGCGAGAGAGAGAGACATTCTTCTCACTTCAAAATTCAACATTCTAATTTAGTGAGGGGGCACAAACTTTTGCATACAACTTTAAATATTGGAATTGATGACATCAACAAATAATTCTGCATCGAAATCATTCTGAGACACGCGCGGCACACGCGCACGTTTCGTCTTTGACCCCAGCGGAGGCGCGTGCGTCTCTGTGACGTTTTGGCGCGTTTTTTTTTTTTAAATTCAGAAAAGAGAAATATTTACACTAAATTACATTTATACACCAGAACTGAACATCTCCCACTATCTGAAACAACATCCACTGTGAAAGGCGAATGCTCTGAGGACAGCTCTGTCTTAATCAGCCCTTTACCTCTTAAACATACAGACACGCACGCGCACACACACGTGCACACAGGAGCAGTGAAGTGCCGCACCTGGAGGAAACACGAGACAAAAAAGTTCACTATTACAAAGCTCAGTGGCCTTTTGTTACACTGGCCAGTGTGTGTGTATGTGTGTTGCAAAAAAAAAGGTTCCCCAGGTCTGAAGCCGAGAATAAAACAGGTCTGAGAACATCCAGACCTTTAACACTCACACACATCACTCTTACACACTCTCACACACATCACTCTTACACACACACACAGTGCAGAGTTAAGGCTTTGACTGGACAACATCAATGCACTACAAAAACACTGTAATTATGTGTGTGTGTGTGTGTGTGTGTGTGTGGTCTAAATCCTCTTCTTTTTGAAGTAGTCGGCATACTGGCCACCCAGACCCTGTGAGTGCTGGCCCACGTAAGGCCCCTCTGATGTCACTTCCTGTACCGCCAGTGTGGGATACTCTCGCTTCTGTCCTCGAGCCTGAGAGACGGAGAGAGAGAGAGAGAGAGAGAGAGAGAGAGAGAGAGAGAGAGAGAGAGATCGGGTGAATGAAACAGAAATACAAAGAGGGAGAATGACAAAGTAAAAGAGAGGCAAAGACATATGGAAAGCCGGAGACAGATAGCAATTGAGAGAGGGACAGGGACAAAATATATATAGAGAGACAGAAACAGAATGAGACATAGAAAAAGAAAGAGAAAAAGTGAGAGACACAAAGAAAAGGAACGAGACATGAAGAAAGAGACAAAATGCGACGGGTAGACAGGATGAAAGAGTGAGTAAGAGAGTGTGAGAGGAAGAGAGAGAGAAAAAGACAGAGAAAGGAGGTGAGACAGAGACAATCAGGAAATATAGAGACAAGAAATATTGAGACAAAGGCAGAGAGAGAGAGAGAGAGAGAGGGAGAGAGCGAGAAGAACAAGTAGAGAGAGATGGAGAAGAAAGGAGACAAGAAGCAAGACAGAGAGAGGTAGAGACAGAGCCATGGAGAGAAAGAGACATAAAGAGACAGGAAGAAATAGAGGAAAAGCAGATATATAGATAAAGAGATCGAGCGAAAGGGATGGGGAGATAGATAGAGAGATGGACAGTGACAGAGATGGAAATATAGTGATAAAGAGAGGGAGAGAGGTAAGAATATGGAGAGAAAGAGACAGAGAGATAAAAATAGAGAGAGACGGAGAGATGGAAATATGGAGAGAGAGAAAGAAATATAGAGAGAGATATACAAAGAGTGCAAGAACAGACTTTTGAATTTAATATACTGTATACTTAAATATACAACATAAGTTTACTCTTTTCTGTAAATGTTACACACACACATAAACACACACACAAACACACACTTACATAGTAATACTGGCTCCAGTCTGTCACGCTGTGTGCACTGGGTGCGTGAGTGACGGCACTCGGTGTGTGTGTGTGAGCGTGTGCAGGGGCGATGAAGCCAGGCATGATTGGCAGGGCGCTGTAGGCAGGCAGTATGGGTGGGGCTGTGCCATTCAGAGACAGAGGAGAAACCATGGGCGGCTTTACCACCTCCAGCTCCTACAGAGAGATAGACATGGATGAGTGATTAAGAGAGCACCACAGAGAGAGACACGGAGACATGAGTGAGAAAGAGACAGAGATAGAAATGTGCGAGAAAGAAAAAGAGAGAAAGATGTATGAGTGGGAAAGAGAGAAACAAAAGCAGAAAGAGACAGAATAAAAGTGTGAGAGAAGGAGAGTAAGGGGACAGAGAGAGGGGAGAAGGAGACAGAAAGAGACAAATGAGAGAAGAAAGGAAATTGAAAGAAAAAGACAGAGATATAGAGACAGGGGAGAAGGACAAAGACAGCGAAGGAAAAAATTGACGGAGACAGATGTGAAAGGGCAAGAGACAGAAAGATACAGTGAGACAGAGAAACACATGAGAGGGAGAGAAAAGAAAGAGAATCAGAAAGAGAAGACAAAGACAAGATGGAAAAATAGACATGGATGTAAATGTTAGTTTTTAGTGCTTTAATTTAAATTCTAATAAAAATATTAATAAACACTGATATTTTTGGGATGTTAGGGACAGCATGAAGTGACCTAACGGTACCTATCCTGTAAATGATTCAGTAACTACAGTACATGATTCATTAGTTACAGTAAAGTATTCAGTAGCTACAATAAATAATTTAGAAAAGGCTGTAAATGTTTCAGTAAGTTCAGTAAATGATTCAGTAAATGATTCAGTGATACTACAATAAATGAAATTACTGAAATCTGATTCAGTATCTACAGTCAATGTTTCAGTAAATATTGTAAAGGATTCAGTAACTACAGTACACGATTCATTAGTTACAGTAAATGATTCAGTAGCTCAAGAAAGTAATTCACCAACTACACTAAATGACAAAGTACCTTCAGTAAATAATTCAGTAAATAAGGTAAATAATATTAATATAAATGATTCAGAAGCTACACAATTATTTAACAAAACCTGAAAATGATTAAAAAAAACATCTAAATGATTCAGTAATTCAGTACATGTTTTAGTAATACTGTAAATGATTCAGTAATTCCATAAATGATTCAGCAATTGTATAAATTATTCAGTACCACTGTAAATGATTTAGTACTACTGGAAATGATTCAATAATTCAGTAAATGATTCAGTACTACTGTAAATGATTATGTAATACTGTAAATGATTCAGCAATTATATGATTCAGTACTAATGTAAATGATTCAATAATTGATTCAGTACTACTGTAAATGATTCAGTAATTCAGTAAATGATTCAGTACTACTATAAATGATGCAGTATCACTGTAAATGATTCAGTAATTCAGTCAATGATTCAGTACTACTGTACATTATTCTGTGATACTTTAAATTATATAGTAAATCAGTAAATCATTCTGTAAAACTGTAAATTATGTAGTAAATCAGTAAATGATTCAGTAAGTCATGAAATGATGCAGTACAACTGTAAATGATTCAGGAATATTGTAAAGGATTCAGTAATTCAGTAAATAATTTGGTATACTGTAAATGCTACAATAACTTCAGTAAATTATTTAGTAACTAGATTTACATTTAGGCATTTGCCAGATGCTCTTATCCAGAGCGACTTACCTGCACTACAGCTAATGATTCATTAATGCTGTAAAGGATTCAGTAACGGTACTAAATCAATCAGCTACAGGAGAAAGATTTGTACAGTTCTCATATTGAGCAAGGTTTGTGTAGCAGTTACAACAACAACATGGTGCACATGAATTATGTACGATATGAAACATGACGGGTCGTGCTGTCATGTCAACATATCCGTGGCGTGGAGGTATTCCTACAGGAGCGTGTAGGAGCAAACAGTGAGGAACAAACAGTCTTGCACACAACTCTACACTTTATACAAAGTGATCTCAGAGTGCCAACGCTCCATCACAGCACAAGACTTTTCCCAGTGCTGTCTCACACAATGACTACAGACTGCATCATCTCGCCTGAAAGCTTTCTCACAGAGAAAAAATACATTTAAGTGCTTTCTTTAATTCATGTCTCACTCTTTTCTTTTTTCCCCCTTGACATCCTAACACGGGGGACTACTGTAGCAGTAGTGGAACAATCAAGCGAGTGAGGGAGGCTCTTAAATGGAAAAGCACTTCACAATACCCTCGGGAAACGGATTTCTCTTATAAATACTAATCAAACTAGTCAATGATTTAGCTAAGTATGTAAGTGTGTTTGGTATCGCTCTGGGTATACGGTATTTTGGAGCTGTTTCCCAGACATTAGGTCTAAGTTGACATTTAACAAGCTGACCCCTGTTTGTATATAGTTATTGAAACTATATTAACTATATTGCATTAGTACCTGTTGTTGACAGCTAAAGACATACTGTACATGTCTGTCTGTCTTTCTGTACAGCAGAACTCTCTGCCTATCTTATTAATACAAAGAAATAAAATGTTGTACGGATGAGTATCTTACACCTTGTTTATGCTAAGTTGTACTTCTTTCGTCGTCCGCCAAATACACTCCCGTTCGGTAATCAGAGAGTGAATCAAAATCTTGTCTCAAAACGACTCCACGTACCTTAAACCTCCTCGGTGCTGTTATTTCAAAGGTAAAAATATTAAGTAATAAAATATTAAATTTTACTTTTCTAATTAATATCTCTTGGTGCAGGTGTGTGTTACATTGACCATTAGCACAATGTAACACAGCTTATTAGTAGCGTATTTTAAAGTAGATTAAATCCGGCACATACAGTAACAGTTCATAACATCGTTTTTACTTAGTATTTTGACTTCACTTATGGTGCAGATTTAACTTTAAGCAGATACTTAAGACGCGTCCACAGTTTGACGTCAAAACTTGCAGTTTATAATCTGGCACAAAACTGCTCATAACGTCCCTTCAACTCAACATTCTAATTTCATGTATAGCGCAGGTTTAATTTCAGGCAGTTTTGTTTGATGCTGCGACAAAATCTGAGTGGACAGACATACAGATACTGTAGAATTTTTTCTGAGAGTGGTTTCGGCTCCTCCAATGTACAGTATGAAACGTTTCTTTCTTTTATTGATAGACAGAAAAAATCAATAATACATTTAATAAGTTTGTCAATGCTAGTGTTTTCCTGTAAGAACAACAAAAAAATCATGGAGCGCCTGGCATTACTTCACAGTCTCTCCCAGATCCCATTGGACTAATTTACATGACGTGTGAATGAACAGACAGATGAGAGCTCATGGAGAACGCTGGATGTGTGGAGCTGAAATCACTGACGCTTTTATGTGAGAATGCAAATTGAGCTTCACCAACATTCTCATATCTGAGCAAACTACTTCTAGTGTGAGGAAATATTTGACTATTTTGCTTTAGGCTATAGTGGATTGCACTGTAGTGTGTGTGTGTGTGTGTGTGTATACCTTGCTGAGGTCTCTCTGCTGGTATCCAGGTGCAGCCGCTTGGCTTATCTGAGTCTGAGAATAGTACTGGGTGACGGCCTGCATGTAAGAAGTGTAGTCTCCATATGAAGATGTGACCACAGTCTGAGTGAAAGAGAGAGAGAGAGAGAGAGAGAGAGAGAGAGAGATGGATGTTTAGATCCAACAGAACAATATGTTGTTCTGATTCTTGCAATCTCTCTCTGTACTAAAGATAACCTTTTGCTTGGACCAGGCTGCTTGAGGAGCCCCTGCACCTACAGGTCCTGGATAGTCAGGATCCCCCACTATGCTGGTATCCTTGACTAGTTCAACTGCTTATTAATGGGGTCAGGGAGCTCAGTGTTTAAGGCATTGGACTACACCTAGGTATTGGACTACGGAAGATTCCAAGTTCAAACCCCACTGTTGGGCCTTTGAGCCAGGCCCTTAACCCTCAACTGCTCAGATGTATAATGAGATAAAAATGTAAGTCGCTCTGGATAAGGGCGTCTGCCAAATGCCTAGGTGTAGATGTAAACGTTAACGCAAATATCTAGTCTTCTCCTAGTTACCTCTGTCAGCTGATTACAGGAAACGGAAGCTACAATTCGCATGGGATCACCAAAATCAGATTGGAAAAACATTGCATGGTCTAGGGTTGGGGTTTGTGTTAGATGAGTCTCACGTTAGCATTAGATGAATCTCGATTTCTGCTGCAGCATTCTGCCTTGTATGAACTGTTCAGGCAGGCGTTGGTGGTGTAATGGTGTGGGGGAGATTTTCTTGTCACATTTTGGGCCTTTTAGCATCATTTAAATGCCAAAGCCTACCTGAATATGAACCTGTCCATCCCTTTATGACTGCAGAATGATGCCAATGAGATCACTGTATTAATTAAATACACGGTAAAATGGCATCCACAGTCACCAGATCTCAATCCAATAGAACACCTTTGGAGTGGAACAGGAGATTCTCATCGTGGACTTGCAGCCGATCAATCTGAAGCCTCTGTGTAATGATCTCATGTCAGTGTGTACCAGAATGTTTTTAGCATCTTGTTGAATCTATGCCACAACGAATTACAGCAGTTCTGAAGACAACAGGAAGTCCAACTCAGTACTCAAAAGGTGTACCTAATGAGGAAGTCAGTGAGAGTATTATTGCTTGAAAGCAGCTCACAACTAATCATTCATTCATCTTCAGTAAGAGCTTCCTCACGGTCGGGGATACAGTAGAGCCCACTGGATGCAAGGTGAGAGATTTTACCCTGGAGAGTGTGAGGAGGCTGAAAAACCCACAGGAAACCCACATGAACATGCAAAGCACTACACAGAGTAGTGTAGTTACAAGAGCGTAGGATTGAACTTGGATCTTTGGAGCTGTGAAATGGCAGCGTTACTTAAAAAAAAACTGCACCATGCCACCCAGAACAACCCAACTGCTGAAATATTAAGTTAAATATTTTTAAAAAAAGTGACACAAGTTCCAGAAGCATTGATAAATTAATTCTTTCATTTCATTTTAAACGGCAGAGAATGCCACTTGCCTCTCCGCCCCGCCTCTAATGTCACAGTGTCACCTAGTGCCACTAAAATCCCTCGCTCTGCCCCCTTGCCCAGCTGAGGGCATCACCCTCCCCAAAACTCCTGAGGGTGTCACTACCCCACTTTGACTCTGCAGTGACTGGTGCCATATTTTATAAGGATTGTGTAGGACTCCATCTGGACTTGGCTTTCTGTGTCAGAAAACGTATTAGAGAAGGGGTAGTGCCATGGAGGTGCTCATGACTACACTACCCATCAGCCCCTATAAGTCAGATGCTAACAGAAAACAAAATACTCACCAGAGATAAAATATAAAGATGATGATGATGATGATGTGTGTGTGTGTGTGTGTGTGTGTGCTTACCTGAGCTTGTTCCTTGTTGTACTCTGTAGTTGTAGTACTCTCCTGGTTAGTGTTATTGTAGCCCTGTGCCTGATAATGCTGATACCACTGCTGCATGGCCTCCTACCAAACACACACACAAATAGAAACTATCAGATGTATTACACACTCACAACAGCATCATGGTCACACCATTTATCAATCCTTCAGTGAGGTTGTGTGTAAACTCTTCTGTACGCCAAACCTAAGAAATCAATTCAAAAATCAAAATGAAAATGTTATTTGTTACATACACACAGTACAATACGACGTGAAATGCTTGAACGACCGCCTGTGACCTAAAAAAAGCCTATCAAAAATGTTGATACTAACAGAATCGCCAATACAAATCAAATCAGCACCAATTTATTGTTATAATATCGTATTGGGAGTTCCCTGGCGATTTGCTTCCTATTCATTATGTAGCTTAATGTGGAGCCACTAGTGATGGGGAGGAATTGGATACGGATAAATTAGTGAGAAAAATCAGGGGGAAAAAAAGCGCTATAAATTTTCAAGCGATTTATTGAAAAATGAAGTGCAATACCATGAAAGGTATCTGTAAGTTGTCCAGATAACATGACTCAACTTCCAGATAACGTCACCTGGACGACTGAGATTGCATTCACTTTGGTTTAGTTTGGTTTAACTCATTATTTCCTTATAAGTTTCTATTTAGCCTGTTTGCTTCCTTTTTTTCAGTCGTTAATTCCTGTTACTATCTCTATCCAAGGTCAACACACGCTTTCTACAAGATAGAAGATAAATTTTTTTAAAGGCAACATCTTTGAGCAAATCTGTATATTTAATTTCGAAATTCTGCTGGCCTTAAAACCGGAGAGCGATCTGCTTGTGTTTCATCACCTCCCTCCTCCACTGATTCACTCATTTTTTCATTCTCTCCTCTCGCCTCGTCTTTTCTGACTTGCCCTGGTTGCTGGGCTCCCTCCCTCCCTCCCTCTCCTCTCCTCTCCCTCTCTCTGTCTTCATCCAGTGTGAAAGCTTGCTGTCTCTTTTCACTCGAGCTCTACAGTGCGGGGGAGTACTGAGGGACCAGATGGGACAAACGACTCGCAGCCAACACCCTCCTCCCGTCCCCGTCCTCCTTTTCTCTTCTCCCTCTCCCACAGTCGCTCTCTCTCACTCTGAGGTGCACTTGCAGAAAGATGAAGGCTTCAACGCCAGTTAATCCACCTAAATGCCCTTATCCTTCTAAACCACAGCCAAAAAGTAGGTGTGTGTGAGAGAGAGAGTGACGGTTTATTTACTATATGAATCTGCAGTCAATTTAAAGACATTCTGTTGCATTTCATACCCTAATCTCTGTTTACTTTATCTGTAGCGTGTGATAACCGGAGACAGCGGCAGTAAACCTGTTTACTTCAGACTCACCTAGAATGGATGGCATCATTAGGATGACTAATCTCTTAGACTAATCTTGCAACATTTCAGTAAAAAAAAAAAAAAATCTGCTTCAGTATTGGAATTATGGAAAGCAGGAAGTAACCAGCTGGGTAAAATAACTTACAACAGCATGCTCTTGTTCATGTCACCTAATTTCCTGTGTCTGATGGCAAATAAATCCGGATTTTATAACTCTCATTATGTTATGAGAAATATTATATTTACGTCAATAATATATGAGCAAATCCATGCACCTTACCATGGACAAAAGCAGGCACATTTCTGTCGGCACTTAGGGTTCTTACCAACCATACTGATACGATAATATACTGTACGAGGGGCGTTCGAGTCAAACTGGGACTTGTGATAAAAATTCCCGTGAATGAATGTGAAACAAAAACGACTGACATTTACAGAAGACAGTCACATAGCACAGGATGGCGATGAGACTCTTTGCTCCAGTAAAACATTTGAATGGCGGGATACTTCCATGAATGACGATCCTGGCTGCGGTGGCTCCATTCAGCGAGTGGAACGCCTGATCCTTGAAAACTGACAGATAACTTATCGTCAAATTGTGAAAGAGACACATCTGTCTGTGGCAACTGTACACACAATCATTCATGAACACCGCTTGCACATTACAGGATCTCGGCTGCCACATCGCCCGTACAGTCCTGACCTCACTCCAAGTGATTTCCACATATTTGGGCCCTTAAAAAAGTTCCTGGGAGGCCAGCGTTTCAGACGTGAAGCAGGTAGTCCGATCATGGCTCCAGGATACTGAGAGAACTTTCTGCCTTGATGGTATTGAAGCACTAGTGAAACGCTGGGATAAGTGCATTAGTGTAGCCGGGGATTATATATGTAGATTATATATAAAGGGTTTTTTTACTCTCATAATTGTGCTCTATTATTCTGCACAATCAAAAGTCCCAGTTTGATTTGAACATTAGACAACTACACAGGCTTATATGGACTTTTTCTAGTAAATTAAATAGTAACATTTAACTCTGAGCATCAAAAAGCAGAAAAAATGCTAATAAAACTACAAAGAACAAAAGACGAAAGGAGAGTTCAGTAAAAGGAAAAGGTCAGAATAAATCTGCCAGAAATGTCATAATTGCTGATTGAATAATTTCATGATTACTATTTCAAATGTATGTTAAACTTCGCTATTCAAGCATGTTCTTTATATAGTCTTTAGAAAGCACTGACTGAGACACGTCACATCCATACCATGAAAATGTCACGTCTATAACACCAGTTCACCCTAAGTCATTCATTCCAAACATTTTCAAATCTACATTTCTTACAAGTATAATGCTTTCTGCAGTCATCTTATAAAAAAACAAACACATAATTTGTAAAAAAAACAACAACAACAAAAAACTGTACTGTCTCATAAAAGCCTGTCCGTTCATGGGCTGTTTATCCTGAAGACTCTCCTGCAATAGAAGAATTAAAGGAACAGCTGCAGCTCTGACTGTTACTAGTGCTGACATTGAGTGTCCAAGAAATGTCCTTCCAACACAGTGTCCTTCCAAGAAAAACATCACTGTAGAGAAGAATCAGAACAAGTACATTAAAATCAACCTGTGTCAGGGTCTCAGAGCTGCTGTTACAGAAATATAACCAAGTTCAACGACTGGAAATCTGAATTCACTAGCGTTTTGGTACAAGGCTGCAGGTATAAGCTACAGGTCGAGAAAATAATAGGTAGGAGGGGGCCAATTTTCAGATCAAAGTGAGTTTGAAAGCCCAAATGCATCAGAGGATCCTGAGCGTCACATCCGGTCTTACACCATTTCACCGATTTTAGCACAGGCTTATGTGCTTCTGACCATCAAAAAACAGCAACTACGTGCAAATGGGAAAATTAGCTTGTGTCCAATGAAAGCAATAACAAATCATGGCTAAATTACACCCGCGGAGAGAGAGTTACTGTAGGTGGATGCATAGGCATAATTCATGGTACATCATGATGAACTAAAATTAGAAAACTCACATTAGTTATAAAGTGAGAATACAATATTTATCCCGATATATAAGTCAGGAGTGGAACACAACAAAAACAAAGAGAAAGAAACAGAAAAAGAGAGAGATGCCCAGCATTGGTGTGTGTTAACCTGTCCTATACTGTAGTTCTTTTACTCCTGTGAACGGTGTAAGATCTCTGCCCCTTCATTCAAAGCCCTATTACTGCTATTTCATCTCATTCTCTTCCTGCTGCGATCTCTCTAACCGAGTCACCATCAGTCCCCTTTTTCATTTTCCCCTGGGCATGTGCCACCCCCTCCGGCCCCTTCTGTCATGTTTAATATCCCACAGAAAATAGGCAGCGTGCACACACACACACAGCGAGAGAGAGAAATAGAATCACAGATGTCATTTAAATGACATATGAAAGCTAGGATGTTTTTATTTTACACCAGTCCCACATGTTCCTCGTCCCCCCAAACTGCTCAGCTATTCATGGTTTCATTTCGGTTCTGGCATATACGACAGCTGATGCTCGCCAGTCTTAGAGCTGGGTGAAATTACAAGTTTGTTAAAGCCACTTTAATAGGAACACCTGTACCCCCGCACCATCCAATCAACCAAAGACATGGCAAGAGCGTGCAATGCATTAAATCATACAGCTACAGGTGAAAAGCTTCAGTAAATGTTTACATCAAACAGAACACGGAGAAAATGTGATCACAGTGACTTTAACTGTGATGTGTGGTTATTAGTGCAAAAGTCTGAGTGTTTCAGAAACTGCAGGTCTCTTTGGATTTTATGCACATGTCGGCTCTAGAGTTTAACTCAAATAATCAAACTTTACAACACTCGAGGAGAAACATGAGAAAAACATCAAACTGTAAAGACTAGGTCGTAAACCTGCTGACTCAAAATAGGAACATGAAGCTACAATGGAAAATTGGAAACCTTTTCTGTGTAAACACTAGAGATGCATGAAAATCACAGGAGATCAGCTGGTTCTCAAATGCATCATAACTATGAACACTGAGATTGAGATTCCTGGGTTAAGACTATTACGTGATGATGTTTGATATGCACATTCTCAGAAGCTCTTGACCTGCCACATGCCTGGCTGATAATTGCATGAATAAACAGTGGTACAGGTGTTCCTAATAAAGTGTCCAGTAAACGTCTGCATCTTGCCAAATCATGGGTGCAAAATGATTCAGTTCGAGGAGGAACATTGCAGAACAACGATTTTGTGTGCTTCAACCACTTCTGATATTAAAATATCTGAGCATGTAGTGAAATACACAACGCCATTAATCACCACAAGAGCCCCTGGAGCCACATTTAACAGCGAGTTTAGTTTTTTCTTTTCTCTTCTACAAGCAGGTCTTTGTTCAGCATGTGTGCCAACAGTGTGCACAATGTACATTAAATGAGTTATACAATTAATTCGGTCCATTTTGATCTGTTAAAGATTTGTTAATAGTTCTTCAGTGGTTGCTCAGCAGTGCATTATTGATCAGAAGCTTGGGGGTTCAAGCCCTAGCTCCACCAAGCTGCCACACAGTATTAAGCCTGACCCTGCACTCCGACTAGTTTCCTGACAAACTTGTAAATTTTCATTACATTTACCTTACGCCATTATCCAGAACGACTTGCATTTTTATCTCATTATACATCTGAGCAGTCGAGAGTTATTCCTCAAGGGCCCAACAGTGGCAACGTGGTGGTCGTGGGGTTTGAACCGGGGACCTTCCGAACAGTAGTCCAATACCTTAACCAGTGCGAGTCTTCAGTGAGCCATCTCGGGGCAATTCTAACAAATACTAAGGAAGTGTATGCAAATTTTTGACTGATGAAAGTAATAATAAAAAAATAAAAAATATACATCAAAATTCTTCCTCGCCCGATTCTGACATTTAACAAATGCAAAAAATATGTTGATATTTATTGATCTAAAACAGAAAACGTTTACTTTGATTTAATGTTTGACAGTAAAGAAAAAAAAAAAGTTTTTTTCTTAAGTGTATGTAAATATCTGGTTTCAACCGTATATGTGAATTATGAATTTCACTGTGCTGTACAGTATATGTGACAAATAAAAAGTCTTCCTCTGCTTCTAACCTCTTTTACTACAGTAACCAAATATAAGCATTACTATATTTGCAAAGCATGGTTAATTATTATTATAATTTTTTTGCTCAAAAAGTGAGTTGACCTTACTGGTCGATGTGAACAGTGTTGGGTGTTGGGTTACAAAGCAATACATTAGAGTACTCAGATTACTTTTTTGATGTAACGAGTAATCTAACGCGTTAGGTCCGCCATTCAACTAATCAGTTACTTAGCTACTTTTTCAAAAATGTAATCCGTTAGCCCGCCCGTTATTCCTGCTGTTATACCACTATCTCACTTATGCGGTTTGACTATGCGAGGACCAACGCGCGAAAAGACCGCGTAGGTGAGATAAGGGTATTAGTAGTTCACAGATTATGTAATTAGTTACTTTAAAAAGTAACGTCGCCCAACACTGGATGTGAATGTGTGTGTTGGAGCACTGGAGTGTGTATAATAATTACCTGTGAGTATTGCTGTGTGTACTGGTTTGTGTAGTCTGAGGCGGTGCACTCGGTGCTGTACTGGGTAGTCGGGAGGGAAGCAGGAGGCAGAACAGAGCTGTAGGTCCCGCTGACCGCCTGGCCTTTACTGCTGCTGCTACAGGGAGCTACACACACACACACACACACACAACACACACACACACAAAAACCAATAACTTCAAAACACCCAAAAACAAACATCACTTGTCACCACTTATACCTGCCTGCCAGCTGTTGGCACTGCGGTAGGAAACATAGCCTTGAGCATGGAACCAGTTGACAGGACAATTACGAACCATAATCGTCTCTGTCAAGTCATCCGGGCTTCATTCCAGTCTACATATTTATTCTGCTCCAGCTCTACACACACCTGAGGCAGATAATCAAACCTGGAGTATATCCTGACTACTCGGTTCAAGTGTGTTTGGAGCGCGAACAGAATCAAGATGGAACTGTCTGTCTGGGGAGCACTATAACGCCTATAACGTCTGTCTGAGACACAGAGCTGGCTGAGGGCTGCATACACCAAGGTGCCAGAGACTCAAGCTGTGTGTATGTGTTCATTCCATTCATGTGCACAGGTTTCTGTTCACACAGCAGTCCCAAGGGAACGCAACACAACGCTTTCTGTCCCTAAGAGAGAAACGCAGTGAGGTGTTGAAGGAGGACAGTAATTACTTTAGGAGCTTCATGCTTTTGGCCCATAAGGGATTATTTGGTATATAATTTAAGTGTGTGCACGAAAGAGAAATTTTCACTTCATTTAAAATCATGATTCCTACTCCACAATCAAAACACTGAGATTTTTACCCCGCCTGGACAATCTTGTCCCATTTCCTGTCCCTCTCATGTTTTTTGATTGTTTTTCTTTTTTCTTTTCTCTTTAATGGCCGTCTGGGAAAGATAAATTGGAGATGAGATTGTGATATAACCCACCACAGTGCTACTAAATGCTTTCCCTTCAGAGGCTTTTCATTTTCGGGTGGCAACTTGAAGTAAAGAACAGGAAAGGGGTAGGAAAAGTCCCCCGGTTTATAGCTGAATTTATGTAAATCACATGCAAAATATTAAAAGGAATCTGTGTGCAAACTCGTGCCTCTGTGCCTGCCTGGTTTATCTTGAGTAGAGAGGAGTGCACTGGAAAAATCAGGGGACGGTAAACACGGACTGATGAAGCAGATTGCAGCTCTATATACTGTACTGTCAATTAAATTATGATGCAGCATAAAAAAGAAGTTTGATGTATGAATGAGAAGATAAACACTGAAACGTCCATCTTATAGAAGTCTAATAGTATACCGCCAGAATATTACTGCATGAATGGTATCTAGCTAATAGTAGTAACTGTTGCATCAACGACTACATAGGAACTTGAATATATCACTCCGACTTATTCAGAAGCTTATAAAATAAGCAGCTTATAAAAGGCTTTAAAAAAGACGTTTACCCTATAGTGTATGTTATAGAGCTAGAAGTACAGCATCAGTTTACCAGCTTCAGAACCTGGCCAAGGGTCTACTGTTGAAGCAAGAGACCTTTCAGTATTTTGGTCTGTCTTTGAGCTATTTTCTATAAAAAAGAAAAAAGAACGCTTGCTTAATATATACTTCCTTATTCATATTTTCCTTCATTAGCGTACTTTGCCTGTCTTTGGAGGAACCTGACTACCCAGAGGAAACCCACCAGGCATAGGGAGAACATGGAAACTCCATGCACGTGGACCCGAGGCAAGAATCGAACCCTAAACCATGGAGGTTCAAGACCACATTGCTCACCACTACACCACCGTGCCGCCCACTTCATTATTCACATTCATATATTATTTATTATTTATCCATAAAAAATGTGGTCCTTGAAATGAGAAATATGCATCAAGATTGTTTTGCAAAGTTGATACTCCTCAAAAAAATAAAAATAAATAAAAATTCAAGGTCAGAACTGGGCATCATTGAGACTCGCTTCTGCAGCGCTTAAATCCGTAGTTCCATCTGAGGTCTGAATATTGATGTGTGCGATTTCACTATACACATTTCTCCAGTTGGAATATGGCCCTTTGGGATTGCTTTGTGAACAAAGATGTTTATCCAGGAAAGAAAAAAAAAAGATCCAGCCATCCTCCAGATATCGCAGGATAAATGATTTTCTAAATTAAAAAGATAAAAACGCTGACGGAAATGAAATGACAGAATAATAACAACACTGCGTAAAGGTAACATTATCCGAATAAAAGGCTACAAACAGTCAAAAGTTGGGACACACCTTCTTGTTTAATGTTTTTTCTTTATTTCCAATATTGTATATATCATCACAAACCATCTCAACTGGATTTACACCTGCTCCACCTGCTTGTGGAAGCCAGGTCATCTAACGCAGTGATGTGCAAACCAGATGGGATGGCTTGTTCCTATAAAATGCTGTGGTAGCCATGCTGATTATGTCGGCCCAATTTTGACTGAATCACCAACAGTGTCACCAGCTAAACAATCCCACACCATCACACCTCCTCCTACATGCTTCACAGTGGGAACCACAAATTCAGTAGCCGTCTATTTATCCTCTCTACTGTCTAACACAGGCATGGTGGTTAGCACCAAAAATCTCAAATCAACGGAGACATTTCTACTTATCTAATGTCGATTCCTTGTGTTTCTTGGCCAGAGTCTCCTTTGAACAGTGAATGTTGGAAAATGTCCACTGTTAGAACTCTAAGAAGCATTTACTGTATGTGGGCTCTAATCTGAGGTGCTGTGACTCAGCAGATTCTGAGGCTGCTCATTCTAATAAACGTATCCTCTGCAGCAGAGGTAGCTCTTGGTCTCCCTTTCCTGGGACAGTCCTCATGAAGCCAGGTTCATCATAGCGTTTGATGGTTTTGGCGAGGGCACGCATCAAACAAAACTTTTCAGGTTCTTGAGGTTTTTCCGATTGACTGACCTTCATTTCTTAATTTAATGATGGACTTTTCTCTTCACTTAACTGCGTGTTTCTTGCCTTGATATGGATTTATACAGTAGTTGTAGTAGCACTAACAGGGCTAACAGGCATGTCTTTGAACTGAAAATTATTCCAGGTGACCAGGTACCTCCTGAATCTATCTGATAAGAGACTCACTCACTTACTCATGAGTGGGCATGAGTGAGAATGTGTGTATGAGTGAGTGAGAGCGTGTTTGAGTAAACGTATGAGTGATTATGTGTGAGTGAATGAGTGTGTGTTTGTGTGTGTGTATATACCTTGCAGCACTACTCCAGGTAAGACACTGGCCATGTTTAGGTAAGGGTTGGAGGGTAGTTTCACCTCTTTAGGTGGCTCCCCCAGCAGAGACATCTGGCAGCTGGTTTGTGTCTACACGCAAGAAGACAAAAAAAACAAAAAAACACACACACACCCTTTTCATTAAAGCATAAATTATACAGGAACTCTTGGTCATTGTGAGATTTTGAAACAAACAGGTGTCAAGACACTACAGCTCACTCCTAGTAT